>PVIU01002646.1:0-166042 GCA_004026605.1 Ondatra zibethicus
AATAGATCTAAATATTGTAACTGTAATTCTTGCTTGATAACTGTTTTGTTATATGTAATGTTACTATGTTAATTAAAGCCTTCTCTTTTGTTTAAACAGAAAAAGGGGAAATGGCATAGGAGGTGCTTCTTCATTTGTATTGCTTTCATTGGTTGAATAAAGAAAACTGCCTTGGCCTTTTGATAGGGCAGAAATCAGGTAGTAGACAGGATGGAATGCTGGGCAGATGCCACGCTTCTCTGGCCCAAGATGGACTCTGGTTAGACTCATGCCAGTAAGCCACATCCTCGTGGTGAATGCAGATTATTAGAAATGGGCTGAATCAATATGTAAGAGTTAGCCAATAGAGATTAGAACTAATGGGCCAGGCAGTAATTCAATGAATACAGTTTCTGTGTAATTATTTCGGGTATAAGCTAGCCGGGACCAAAAGCAGGCCCGCGGCCAGAGCTGGGCAGCAGAACACAGCCGGCTCCTCCTCATGCAACAATTCACACATAAAATAAAATGAATAAATTTTGAAAAAACAAGAAGGAATGTCTCAGTGCATTAAATGATGCTAGTAACTCGGTCATAGAGCACTGGTGTAGCACACACAACCCTTAGTTTCAACTCTGACCACCTAAAAAAGTGAACAAGTAGAAAGCAGATGACATTTCCTGAATGTCAGCCACAGTAAGCTAGGATCACATTACAACTGCAATGATGCAGGCTGTTTTCATTATCAAACAAAATGTCCGAGCTGAGTGTGGTGACTCACACCTGGAATCTCAGCACTTAGCAGCCTGAAGCAGAAGGGTTACTGTAAGTTTGATGCCAACCTGTAGTGAAGTCCAGCTCAGCCTTAACTAATATAAGACCTGCCACAAAACGAAAACATAGTTTCTGCAGAAGAAAAGTCTATAAAGCATGCTTTTGAAGTAGCTGGCATTCTTATGCCTTAGAATGCAGAGGTGTGGCCTGGTACTTTCTATAGAACAGTTCAGCATGAATAGCCAAAAAAAAAAAAAAAAAACAAAGTACATACATCAAGCATATAAACACTACTAAAAAAAAACCATGCCGTATACATCCCAAAATGTCAAGGGAGTTTATAATGGTAAAAATAATCACAAAACTTCATCAATCTATCAGCTACATAATAAAAAACAGCTCCACAGGTTTTATTAATCTGATCTAAGACACATAGCACTTTAAAAGTAAACTGAAGGAAAGAATTCTTTATCTGTGCAAAATTATGTTGATAATCATTTCATGTTCAACAGACACAGCCTACTTCTAGGAAAAAAAAAAACAATGTGATCCATTAGAAATTCAAGCAAGTGAAAGAAAAGCTAATCTTTCCTATACTCCCTGACTGCCATATTCTAAACCACAGGAGCGTCAGAAACCTTAAAAAGAGAGTGGGGGCGGGAGCATGTTTACAATAAACAAAAGTCAACACATCAAGTGTAATCTTGGCGGTCAAATGTCCTATCCTCCCACTCCCTCCGAAAAGGTTGGCAAATTTTTTCCTGTAGATCAAGAAAGTGAATACTTTTGACTTTGTGGGAAACAGGCCTTTGTCACAGTACCTCCAAAGCAGCACAAAAGCAGCCACAGAAAACAACTGTTATAGTTAGCTTGACTCGTGACCACGACATAGCTGGGAAGTCAGAAGTCACTGAGGAATTGCCTCCATCAGCCTGACCTGCAGGCATGTCCATGGATGTTAACTGATGAAGGAGGACCCAGCCCGTCTTGAGTGACAGCATCGCTAGGAAGGTAGGACTGGGCTGAGTAAGAAAGCAGACTTAGCAAGCCCAGGCAACAAGCCAGTCAACATTGTTTCTGCACGGTCTCTGCTTCAGTTCCTGCCTCTAAGTTTTACCTTAGGGTTCCTGCCTTGGTTTCCCTAACTGTTGAACTGTTACCTGGAAATGTGAGATGAAACAGATCCTTTCATTTTCAAGTTGCTTTTGGTCAGTGTTTTATCACAGCAACAGGGAAAGAAACTAGAACAGCACATAAGCAGACTGGTGTGGCTGTGTTTCCACTCACTTCACAGACAGGCATTGGTCTGGCTTTGACTCATGGGCCACAGTTTCCTGACTTGCTCATCCAACTCATGGTTATAGATAGTATTTTTGCCCCTTTATAAGTCCATAGCTCCTAGGTACTAAAGTCAGTCAGATAATGGGGAAGAGTTCACAAACATAAAAAACAAGTTGTTGGGAATCATATAGTTACATCCATTAGATAAAGAGGAAGCGAAGTTGGATATTTTTCCCAAGGAATTCGTAGATGCCATGTATTTAAATACTGAATAAACTTAATAGATAGAGTAGAAAACAACTATAAAATCTTACATTTTTTATTGCAGCACACACTATAATTTAAGGGCCCTGTTGAAAGCTAATTGCACTAGACTAATAAAAATATTACATCTCAAAATAGTAAATATTGACAAATAAAACTAGAAGAATGTATTAAACTATAAAATCCATCCACTCTTACCACAAGCCCTAATGCAGTATATCGAATAGATAATAAAATTTTGAGTAGATAATAAAAGGTAATGGTTTAGCTTTAATAACTTGTAAGCTGCAAGTACTTCAAGTAAGAAATTTTTTGGAACACTGAACTCAGCGTTCTTGCTCGTTAGTGGCTTTACTTAGTCATGACTTCAGTGGAATTTTTATCCTTGTACATTAAGCATTGTCGAGGATTTTTGTTTATCTCAAATGACAAGAGAAATAAATATTGCTTTGATTTGATTTCCTTTGGGGCACTGAAGTAGCTCATCAAAATTCAAAGATATTTGTGGATTGCATCAGGATGCTTAAAACTTATCCAAAGTTTAATAGATCCCATATTAGAGAGAGTGTCAATTGGCAAGCATCAGATATTCCAATTGTACCAGAATTTGGGAAAACATATATCACTTTTAGAGAATAAATTAGTAACTTGTTAAGGTTATCCTCCAGAATTCTACATCAAAAGTTACACCTGAATAAGAGACGCTTGAACACCAGACACGGGAAACATTTAGCAGGTTGATTTCAGGTAACTCTAAATGGCACACAACCATCTCCTCAAATACCTTGATGAACAAAATCGACAGTCAGGAAACATGAAGGTTAAAGTGAGTCCAATCACACTTTTTGAAAACAGTTCTAAAACCTATCATTGCAGCGTCCCCAAAACACTTTCACTTTCAGCTTCTCTTGGCCAATAAAAGGTACCACTAAAAAGCCACGGTGTAGATAAATGCCACTTGCTTCCATGTGAATCAGGACTGCCCCGAGTTGCCCGTCTCTGAAGGCTGGTCATGCAGGCCTCAGTAACTTCCTTAGACCACAGCTTTCAGCTTCACGGTCTCATTAAAGTAACCACAGTATTTCACCCAGTGGCAGCCAGATGATCAAGGTGGTCAACAAAGTTGTTTCTTTACAGCAAAGAATTTTCTAAATAATTTTGGCTGTCCTTGGAGCGGGGAAACCATGTGTTAACTTCTGAAAAGCACACTAGTGGTGTATAAATTTCTGTGATATTTGCCCACTAACATTGGTCAAGTATCCCACACCTGAAGCCCAGGGTGACTTCAAGAGCCTTGTATGTATAATTTGAAAACATTACAGCTCTATCAATGTGGTGATAGAAGGGGAAGATCAGGGTAGAGAGAGGGTTTAGTGGATAAAGTGCTTACTGCACAAGGATGAGGACCTGAATTTGGGTCCTCAGCAGCCACATAAAATTTACATGTGCTGGCCAACAGCCGTAACTGGAGTGCTAGGATGCAGGGACACGTGCACCCCTCCTAGCTAAACCAGGTTTAGTGAGGAAGCCTATCTCAAAAATTAGAATGCAATAGAAGGCCCTGGAGTCCACCTCTGGCCTCTATACATGTACACGCAGATATATTTAGGAGAGAGAGAGAGAGAGAGAGAGAGAGAGAGAGAGAGAGAGAGAGAGAAAGAGAGAGAGAGAGAGAGAGAGAGAGAGAGAGAGAATGAAATCAGGCCAAACTTAAAATTCTAAAAGGTGGAAAACTCTCCAATAAAGTAGCAACATAAATACTAACAATGCACCTTGGACAGTAAAAGGATGCCAAAAACCCACTCAAAATTAATTTAACCACATAAAAGAAAGAATATATGTTTAACAACTTAGAGGCAGCCAGGTGGTGGTGGCGCACAACTTTAATCCCAGCACTCGGGAAGCAGAGGCAGGAGGATCTCTGTGAGTTTCAGGACA
Source organism: Ondatra zibethicus (assembly GCA_004026605.1). Classification (NCBI taxonomy): domain Eukaryota; kingdom Metazoa; phylum Chordata; class Mammalia; order Rodentia; family Cricetidae; genus Ondatra; species Ondatra zibethicus. Next base: position 4,237 of record PVIU01002646.1, read on the forward strand.
GCCTCAAAGCTACAGAGAATCCCAGTCTTGGAAAAAAATAACTTAGAGGCAAAATGGGGTCATAATACATGTGTATGTAGTTAAACGTGTATGTTATGCAGTATGCACATAAAGATATATCGTTTCTTTAATAAATACCTATGTTTTTCAAAACTACATACATATATTCAAATGTATTTTCCATTTAAATAGTTGTACTTATGAAACATTATTGAATACATAAAAGCCATCAAATTATTATTTACTGAAAAACAAACATTTCATAAATGCAAATGAAGCTAACAATATCTGTCAGATATCTGACTAGCAAAGGTTAAAGACATTGGGAAAATACCCAATGTTGGCACAAGAATGATGAAATACATATAGATAGATAGATAGATAGATAGATAGATAGATAGATAGATAGATAGATAGATAGATAATTGTAGTGGCATTTCAAATGTATTTTAATAAATAAAGACTAGCTGAAGATCTGTCCCACTGGTAACACATACCTTTAATCCCAGTGGTGCATGCCTTTAATCCCACCCCTAGAGAGGAATATAAAATGTGAGGAGATAGCTCTCAGACACACAGTCTCCTTCTGAGATTCCAGGAGGTAGGATCTGTTGCAAGAGGTGTGCGGTTAGCTTATGCCCGAAATAATTACACATAAACTGTATTCATTGAAATACTGCCTGGCCCGTTAGCTCTAGCTTCTTATTGGCCAACTCTCACATATTCATTTAACCCATATCTAATAATCTGTGTGTCACCACGAGTAGTGGCTTACCAGGAAAGATTCAGCGTGTCTGACCTGGCAGCTTCATGGTGGGCGGCTCTCTCTAACTCTGTCCCCTTCCCAGTATTCTGTTCTCTTCTCCCTGTCTATCTAAGTCCTGCCCTATCAAAAGGCCAAGGCAGTTTCTTTATTAAGCAACCCAAATACAGAAGGACCCTCCTACACCAAGGATCGCCATCTTGGACTGAGGTAGAGGCAAGAGCCAGTGGCTGGCTGTTTTGGATCTTCAGATTGAATCCCAATTTCTGACCCTGAGTTTTTATTAATTGTACTTCATATTATGGTATTAAAAATGATCCTATCTTCTCAGTTAATACTCTGTCAAAATTTTAAGACTATCATATCTTGTAATATACAGCAGTAAAAAAACACTTATTGAGTCACTGTTCAAAAATGCTAGTTGTGACTTTTTTACACTAGGTAATAATAAGTGACCTAAGGATTTAATAGGTAAAACTTGTCAAGTTCTTATTATAAATCATACATGGAACTAAACATTTATGATGTATTTTATAGATGATTGGGAAGTTTGAAAAAAATTCTCAAGTTAACCCAGAGAGTGAATGCCATGGTCACTCAAATCCAGGGATAACTGATTTTAAAGCTATCACTTTGAATGAAGCAAGCTACAGAATGATGTTTACATGTGTAAATAGATATCCAGGCATACGATAGTTTATATGTATGTATATGTTTTATATATGCTACTTGTATATATAAAAGTTTGAGAGATGACTTTTATATAGGATCTCAAAAGCATAAATTTAAAAAAAACAAAATTAATAAATGCCATTGTATCATTGTAACAATAAAAACAATAAACAGAGCAAAGGAACCCTATAGAATTGGGATATATAAAGAGGGGGGAGAAAGAGAGAGTTAGGACCCATCTCTCAAAGTGGGTTGTTTTTAACAAATTGTGTTGACAAAACCAGTCACATGCAGAAGAATAAAATGGAGCCCTTGTCTTATACCATGTTAAACAAATCAAAATAGAACATCACAAATATAAAACCTGGCCCTTTGACTTTATATATAAAAAGTTTTCTTTGCATCGATCTAAGAAACTACTTTTAGATAAGATCTCATAAGACATAAGTTTTAAAAAAGCAAAATAAACAAATGTCACTAAATCAAACCAAAATCCTTCTGTGCAACAATGGAAATAGAACAAAGAAACCCTACAGAACAGGGGAATATATTTATAAACCATACATCTCAGAAAATATTAATGTCCAAAATGCATAAAGAACTCAAAAAACCCAAAAGCAAGAAATTAAATCATTTTAAAACTGCACGAAGGGAAGCGCTTTCTGAACAGGCGTGAAAACATCAGTTCAAATCTCCAGAAGCCACATTAAGTCAGCAAAGACGCATGCACCTGTAATCTCGGGGCTCCTAGGGTGAGATGAGAGGTGGAGTGAAGAGAATCCCAGCAATTCCTGGGGCCAGCTGGCCTGGCATACGTAGCCTAGCAGCAAGCAGCAAACAGCAGCTCTGGAGGCAGAAGGAAAAACTGACGCTGACGCTGTCCTCTAACCTAATCCAAAGAGTGATAAAAATGTCACAGAAATAGCTCTAAGAACTTTGAAGCTATGGTTTCTCTACCATCTCTTCCTAATGTTTTGCTTGTTTTTTTTGTTGATTGGTTTTGTTTTTTTCTCTTATTGTGCTGGATAGTTCTATGTCGACTTCACACAAGTTAAGAGTCATCTGAAAGGAAGGAACCTGTCTTAAGGTTTCTATTGCTGTGAAGAGACACCGTAACCGCAGCAACTCTTATAAAGAAAGCCACTTCACTCAGGCTGACCTCCAGTTCAGAGGTTTAGTCCATTATCTTCATGGCGGCGTGCAGACAGACATGGTGCTGGAGAAGGAGCTGAGAGTTCTACATCTTGATCTGCAGGCAACAGGAAGTGAACTGTGTGGTACACTGGGCATGGCTTGAGTGTGTAGATGCTATCTAAAAGCTCACCTCCACAGTGGCATACTTTCTCCAGCAAGGTCACACCTCCTAACAGTGCCACTCCCTATAGGTTCTATTTTCCTTCACCCCACCACAGAACCTCAATTGAGAAGATGCCTCTATAAGAGCCAGCTGTAAGTTATTTCCCTAGTGATTGATGGGGGAGGGTCCAGCCCATTGTGGGTGGTGTCACCCCTGGGCTGGTGGTCCTGGATTCTGTAAGAAAACAAGCTGAGCAAGCCATGAGGAACAAGCGAATAAGACTAAGAAGCACCCTTCAGTGACTGCTACATCAGCTCCTGCCTCCAGGTTCCGGCCCGCACTGCTTTTAATGGTGAGCTGTTATACTGTGAGTGAATAAACTCCTTCCTCCCCCAGCGTGCTTTTGGTCGTGGTATTCCATAGCACAACAATAGAAACCAAAACTAAGATATTTGTCTATTGTCTTCTCCAAACTTACTCCTCTCTCTCTCTCTCTCTCTCTCTCTCTCTCTCTCTCTCTCTCTCTCTCTCTCTCTTCTCTCTTTCTCTCTGTGATAGTCTCCTTTCTGTTCAACAGGAGCTATTTCCAAGAAGCTAACAATGACAGAGTCAGACTGCAAATAGAAAAGCAAAAGGCAAAGGAGGACTGGGAGGTAGCTTAGTTGACAAAACGCTCATTGCAGAAGCATGAGGATCCGAGTTTGACCTCCAGCAGCCACGTAAAACCCAGGCAAGGCAGGGCACATCTGTAGCCCCAATGCTGAGAAAGCAGAAATGGGAGGATCCCTGGAGTTTGCTAGCTAGTGGTGCTAGCCATGTTCAGCAAGAGACCCTATCTTAAAAGAATGGGTAAATAGCAACTGAGGAAGAGACCCTTTATCAACCGCTGGCCTACAAATGCACAGAGAGAGAGAGAGAGAGAGAGAGAGAGAGAGAGAGAGAGAGAGAGATAAAACCAAAAGGAAAATCATAAAAAGTTGAAACTTCAAACTAAAAAGCTCTCTTAGTTTATACCCAGAGCTTATTTAGTACAAATGATCTTTGTTATGTGTAAAACCATAAAAAATCATATAATTTTACTGTTGGGAGTTTGGATATTTCCTGGTTCAAAGATATCTGTTCTGTTTTAGAAAGGAAGAACATGAATTACAAAGAGATTAAACAATTTGCCCAACCTTCCTGAGCCAAATCCAAAATAATCTGGTGTCAGATCCAAATTAACCCTCACTTTCAGCCTCATGGTTTTTTTCTCTTCTAAACTAGAATAGTATGATAAATATTAACTTCAAAAAAGTGGTTTGAAGCACAGCACTTTCCCAGACCTCAAAAGTCACACCTTCTCCACTATATGAACAAAAATAGCCTGCTGTATTGTTGTTTTCTGCGGGACATTTTGAAAAAGTGTTTTAATCAGCATCTAGGAAACTTTGCTTTTGTTCAGTTAGGAGAGTAAAAGCACCTAGAGCCTATGTCAGGATCCTCAGAATGCAAAAACAATGTTGACTAAACACATACAATTGTTTGAAAAATCTATGAAAAACAACGAGAAATAAATCTAACAGATCGGTGTTCACTTGCTACCAAGATGTTTGAATTCAGGAAAATATAGTCCTTAAGGGCTCATAGATAAAGTACGGATTCAAGATGTTTGAATTCAGGAAAATATAGTCCTTAAGGGCTCATAGATAAAGTACGGATTCATTTCTCAAGGTCAGATGTTTTTCAGACCTCTTAGCATTCAATCAAAGGGAATAGTATCTCAAATAATGTTGAACCGTGTGCATTTTTTTTAAGTTTTATTAGTTACTTAAGGGTTTTGGATGATGTCTTTAGATCATATTTATCTACCCCAATTATTTCCAGATCCACTCTCATTCCCCTGTTCACCCAATCTTGTGACCCCTTTTTAAAAATCAAGATCAATTTGTGCTGCTCAAAGATTCCTGATGTGTGGTCGCCACTGGAGTATGGTCGACTTAGCAGGGACTATGCCCTTAGAAAAAACTGTCTCTCCCTCTCCCAGCAGCTAACAATTGCTAATAGTACCATGGCTGGAAATGGAATTCTATGCCCAACTTCCATCCCCACACTGAAGTTCTGTCTATCCTGAGATTGCATAGGACTTATGCATGCTGTCACAATCACTGCGAGTTTGTAGGTATAGCCACCCTGTTGTCCAGAAGACACTGGTCCTTGTAGTCACCCACCACCTCTAGACCTTACATTCTCTCAGCCTCCTCTTCTCCAATGATCTTTGAGCCTTTGGAGAGAGCAGTGTGTATATATGTTTCATTTAGGGCAGAGAATTCTGCCATCTCTAACTCTTTATATCTTGGTTAGTGTTAATCATCATCTACAGCAAATAGAAGTTCCTCTGATGAGGACTGAGAGATGCATAAATCTATGGGTATAAGGACAAATCATTAGGAATTATTTCAATATTATGTCCAGTTAGCAGAAGAGTAGTAATGGACTCTCCTGGGATCTATGTCCTGTTTATACACAGGCTTTTGGCCCAGTAAAGATGCCAGGTATAAGTTTCATCCAATGAAATGGGATTTAAAACCAACCAGAAAATAGTTGGTTACTCCCATGTTGTTCATGCCACTGTAGTACCAGTGTATGTGTTGCTAGGCCAGTCGCATTGTAGCCCAGCAGGATTCACATCTGGGTATGACTGACGATTTTCTTTCTCACCAAGTAGCTTGCATAGAACCTTCCAGCACTGTACAAGCTAGCCTGTAGGAATGAAGCTTCTAGGCCAGGGCCAGCTTGACTCCTCCATATCCGCTGTCTTACTCCCAGGTTATAGAGGGTGATGAGGAGGAATGAGAAGAACCTGCAATGGTTGGGGCTCTAAGTGTGTTCTTTTAAAGATCTTTATAGTAAATTAATCTCTCTTCTTCTTAAAGGTACTAACTTGGTAATGTTTAAAATTTCCTCTTTGCTAAGTGTTTTAGTGTTTCTTTGGTGTGTGTGTGTGTGTGTGTGTGTGTGTGTGTGTGTGTGTTGTCTTACTTTTAGTTCTGTGAATTTTCCAGGTTTTCTAAACCTTGGAAATTTTCATATTTCTCATATTTAATTTTTTACCAAATATAGTTTCCCACCTATTTGATATAAATAAAAACTGCCAGGCTCAATTAAAATATGAGATAGTAATATCTAAATAATTTTTGGGAGGTAGGGTGGAGGGATAGGTGAAGGGAATGAGGAAGGGAGGGAATGAGAACTGGTATGTAAAATGAAAAAAGATAGTTTTCATTTTCATTGAAAATGAAAATAAATGAAATAAATGAAATAAATGAAATAAGCAGCACTCACAACAAAGAAATTAATAAAGTTAATTTGAAAGCATACACAGAAAAATTACTTATCATACACTCATAGTTCTGAAATTTCTATATCAACTTTAGAAAGAAATAGATGCAAACAACCATTCAGTTCCAGTATTCCTTGCAAGGAAAAGAAAACACTCCATTCCAGTTAATCAGGAATTATCTGTTGCTGAAGAAATGGATCAGCGGTTAAGAGCAGGTATTGCTCTTGCAGGGCACTCTAGTTTTGGCTACCAACACCTCACAATCACCCTGAACTGCAGCTTCAGGGCAGCTGATGCCCTCTTCTGGCCTCCACAAGCACCTGCACTCAGGTGCACATATACATGCACATACACGTAATTTAAAAAATAAATAAACCTTTAAAGGCATCACTAAATGAACTCAGTGAGTATTGAATTCAATGTGAAATTGAGAAGAAAAGGGGGGCTAGGGTAGAAACTGAAACGGAGGAAATGGGGAATGGATTGGATCCAAATACATTATATGCAGGTATAAATCTTGAATAAAAAATTTAATTAGCTCACAGGTTATCCCAGGGAAAATTTGTGCCATAAATAAACAATATTCTCAACACTCTTTGATAAATAAAAGCTAACCCTTCAATGGTTATTTCCTTTGATATCTTTAGATGCAAACTGAATATTAGGTAAACACTATGCTCTAGAGACAGAGAAATGTGGAGCTGATTATTTCTACTCTGCTCATAGACAGCAGCCACATATCTTTAAAATTTCCACTTTCAAGATGTCTGTTTCTGCCTTCCATGCTTATTCCTCATCTAATTTATCTGTATAGAGTTTTTCAATTTTCAATTTTTTTAAAATAATTATTGTCATGTGTGGGTACAAGATGGGGAGGCAGTGCACATGCAATGACATACTTGGAGAGGTTCAGAGGACAATACTGAAAAGACAACTCCCTTTTCCACCTTTATTTGGATTCTGGAGATTGAACTCAGGACAACAGAATTGTGAAGCAAGCACTTTTATCTACTGATCCATCAGTCTGAAACCTCAACCCATCCAGTATGCAGCTATGTCACTATTGACCTTCCAAAAAAAAAAAAAAAAACACTTTTTCCAGCAAGTAAAAGCTACATTGTATAATCTTTATTCACACAAAACCTTCCATGCTGTAAAGAAGAATACTAAAAAAGAAATCCCATATTAGCTCAGAATTGAGTATAATAAAAGGTTATATATTTAGGGGTAGACTCACAGATCACAATCCTCTACTGGAAGGGACCAAATCCCACAGCTAGAAAAGAGGCCGGATGCATGTTTTACATTGGCATTTATAGTGTAAGAGGCCATGCCAAAGTGGGAAGTTAACTTAAAAGCTACTGGCAGTAGGTATTGCTACAGCACCTCCTCCTTTTGTTTAAATAAGAAAGTTCTAAGCCTAATACAAAGTTATATACAATAAGAACAAATATTAGGTATAAAAATTAGAATTACAACCAGCATAAAAAAATCAAGCAAGAAATAAGAGATAAATGTTTCAATAATATTCTCTCCTAATGAGTTTAAGTCTTGTATAATAAATAACTTCACTAAGTCATGAGAGGAAAGTAATTATGACTATCTAGTCTTCAACCCCTATGAAGACCTGAGAAAGGAAATAATATTACTTGAGTAATCAGGCAACTTCCAAAATGTGCAACAAATGACAGAGATAACTGGCTACCTGAGTAATCACTGAAAGTCTCATTTGCAACATTGGAGCAACCAGCTTTGGCTAAGGCCTGGAGTAACTGACAGACCATATTTAGAGGCAAGAAATTTTTCAGAACCATCTTATCCTGTCTTGCCAAGGTTTGAAAGTCTTTTTTCTTGCATCCTTCTTGTCCTGTCTGGACATCATGCATTTTGTCAGTGGTTGATACAATGGCAGTTCCTTGCCCAAAGGCCAGTTTTGCCAAGAAAAAAACAAGCTCCAAGTGGAGTGTCTTCAGTGTTCAACATTCTCTCAGGAATAGATTGGTGCTGCCAGAAGTAATCATGCCTCATATCAACAGAACTCTAAGTTATTTAATGCCATATTCTACAGTTCTTTGAAGTTGTTGATTACCTATCTGTGCAGAATATAATCTCTATGTATCTAAAGAACCTGATTAGCCTAATTATAAGTATAACAAACATGGATGACTATTGATAGGTGAATCTTAATACCTATATAACTTAAAGACTAAGACTTCATATTAGAATATTAAACAATCTTTAAACAACTGTGAAACAAATAAGAACAATGATCTCGAAATGTAAACAATGTATAAGTATCTTGATCAGAGGTAGAAATGTATATCGCAATATGATAAATATATCCTAAAATTGTAGCAATATACCAAATGTCTTAAGCAGAGGTAGAAGCATGCATTCATGCATACAATATGACAAAATAACTTTGCCTAGATATACAAATATTATAGACAAAAATAGGAACATATTCAATATAATTTAAGTTTGTGTCAATGTACAAGAATCTATACCAATGTAAATTGCCTCTAAATAATAGCTCACAAGTATTCACTCTATTACTCACTATTATTATTAGTGTAAGTAAGCTCACACTAATCTATAATCCCATCCAATTTCCTCTCTTTATTTTTCAAAGAGATCCCTGAGCTTACATAATTTTCTCCCAACTCCTTACCCTATAATAATTATAATCAACCCCTAAATGATGTCCCTAACCCTGAGGACAAACTTTGATGGGAAAGGGGACGTCATCTTCTAGAATTACTTCCAGCTGTCATGAGGGCGATGGGGAAAAAGTTTCTGAATTAATTATAAAAGGAAAATTGAGTCTTTATCAACTAGCAGGTATAGACCCAGCAGAGATTATAGTGCCTTTGCTACTGATGAAATTGAAAATTATGGAAAAACATTGAACCTTGGCAAAGAGCTTGTGCTAATTTTTTACGAGAGATTAATAGAAATTATCCCAAAAGTGATAGAATTAACCTTATAACGAGAACTACTTGGATCCTTCCCTACATTGTACAGGACATACCAATTATTGGAGCCAGTACATTCCATACTGATGCAAATAAATCAGGAAAGGCAGGTTACAAATCAGAAGATTTAAGTAAAGTAGAACAAAGCCCTTATAATTCTGTCCAAAAGGCAGAATTATATGTTATTCTCATGGTACTAAGGGATTTTAAAGAAGCTCTTAATATAGTTACTGATTCACAATATGCAGAAAGAGTTGTCTTGCATATTGAAATCACTGAATTTATACCAGATGATACATAATTGACTTCATTGTTCATACAGGTTCAGATATAATCAGGAATAGGTTCTGTCCCATATACATACTGCACATCCAATCCCATACAGGTCTGCCAGGTCCTCTAGTACAAGGTAATTCAGAAATTGATCAAGTAATAATTGGAAATGTGTTGAAGGCCTCAGAATTCCATAAGAAACATCATGTCAATAGCAAAGGTTTTCTTGTACAGACTGAATGACTGGTATGTATAGTATCTTATAATATCCTTCCCAGAATTTTGAGATTCTGAAACAACAGGAATGTTAATCTTGGTATTCCACTGATGCAGCAGGTCATGACCCCATAAATTCACTGCAATATTAACCACATATGGCCTCAGCTTTCCTCTCTGTCCTTCTGGCCCTATGCATTTAACCCATCTCATGCTTTGTTTCACTTGAGATAGGGTTCCAATTCCTAGGAATTAAACATCTGCCTCTTGAAGAGGCCAATTTGGATGCCAAGATTCTTGAGTAATAATGATATTCATGTCCACACCCGTGTCTATCCAATCCACAATTACAATGCCATTTATATGCACTCTTAGCTTTGGTTTTTGATCATTTATAGAAGTCTGCCAGAATATACATTTCCTATTTTCTATTGGAATTTTTGATTGACCCTCCATGCTTACTCCATCATCTAGAACAGTATGGTCTTTTACAGAAGGCTCTGGATTTTGTAATTTTCCTGGTGAGACATGTCCTCCACATTGACTGGAAATAACCGGACCACTTTTGACTTGGAGCCTGAGAGAGGCCCCCAAAGGATTTCCCAATGGTATTGGATTGTCTTGTCTATCTTTTGTTGATCTGCATTCATTGGTCAAATGTCATCATTTGCCACACCTTCTACATATACCTGAAGGCTGAGTCCTCCTACTCTTGTCATTCCCAGAGTAGATATTATTCCTAGAAATTCCTTGTCTATAATCCCTTCTCAGATGCCCTATTCTACCACAATTAAAACATTTGGCATTTTGATGTCTCCTCATTCCTTTGGAAATTGCTTCTCCTACCCAAGATTCAGTATTATACTCAAATGTCACAATGTTCATTGTATGCAGGATCCATTCATCCATTGGTGCTGATCTAACCATTAATGACGCAAGTATCTTTTTATATTCTAAGTTGGCATTTTCAAAAGCCAGAGATTCAATAAGTACTCATCTAGCATCTGGGTCTGTTACTCTTATTTGTATAGCCTTAGTTAATCTTTGTGAAAAGTCACTAAAGTGTTCTCTCTGGCCCTGTATAATCCTGATATATGATTCAATTCTTTTCCTAATTCTTGAATCCTGTCCCGAGAATTTAAGGCTGCTTTGTGTCATAGAGACAAGATTTGTTCATTGTAAAGAGCTTGAGCCTGTGGGTCAGCATCAGTGCACTCACCAATAATTTGATCTTGGGAAGTCTCAAGTCCTTTGGCCTTTCCCTGTTGTTCTAAAGTTTTAACATCTTCACTGAAATACCATTTAAACATCAGTTGAGGCCCGTTGTCCAGGACTCCTGAAACTAACTGAAGCCAGTCATGTGGTGTTGCTTTAATGCTAGAAGTCCATGTCTTTATCATTTCCCTAACACATGTGGAATGCAAGCCATAAGTTACTACAGCTTTCTTTAAGATCATTCATTCCTATAAGTATCCATCTATCTTATTTAGATCCTTTTGGGCCTTTAGAACTTGATGCTTTGTCAGAGTAGACTACAGGGTAGGAAGCTAAAACTCTGGGTAAGTCATCTCTGACAGGTACTGGCAATGTTGACTCCTGTCCTTGTACCTTCTTTCCCTGCTCATCAGCTTTAATAATTTCCTCAATCATTTCAAATCTTTTTACTACTGTCTTTTGCAGTCTCCTGGCCTGTATATATTTCTAGTGATTTCACTGAGGCACCTAGCCTCTGCTCCTCATTCTGCACATGAGATTCCAAGGTATGAAGTTTTTCCTTTAAAGATAACACTTCATCGTTAGATATTATTTAGATAGTGTGCAGGTTGCCATCCTAGAGAGATAGTCTATCTGCTAATCTATCATAACTTTTAAACAAATTTTGATTGTCAAATTCAACAGTATGAATTCTTTCAGATAATTTCTCAGTATCCTCTGACATGAATTCAATTTTGTCTGCAAATTAATGTTACCCTTTTTAATAGTATTAATTTTTTCAGGTAGCTTTTGATTTTTTATGGTATTAATCCTATCAGCTAGCTGTTCATTATTAGTCTGTAAAGACCGTATCATTTCTAAAAATGTGTCATTCTTGGCTCTGTTATTAAACCATTCTCTTAAGGATATAATATGAAGAAAAAACCTGAGTCCCAATATCCAATAAATGGATTTATCATCATAACCCTATAAGCCTAGCAGAATACAATCCATAGTATTAGCAAAAGAGTTTCTAAAATTTTCCATGGTAATGCTGTCTGCCATTATATAACTTTCAAGTTTTTTGATTTATTGATTAATAAAATATTTACCTGGTATGAGGTCCGGTAAATTGTTTTAGGTGTAATAATCTTTGTTGTCCAGCAGGTGTCATGGTTGCAGACTAGAGGCACAACATGGTGCCATGAACAGTCCTGAGCAGCTTTATTTCCCCACCTTGGTGCTGCTTAAATACTGAGATAAATAAATAAAAGCAATTAAATCAATTCTGCATCAGAACAAAAAGCCCAGAACTCAGGAGTTGGGATTATAAACCAGAAATTGTGCAAGTCACAACGTGGCAGGTAATGCTACAGTGGGGGCAGGGTTATGCACATGCTTAGCAAATTTCCAAGTCACCAGACACAGTTAGCTCTGATGTGACGGGGAAACAAAATGCTTAGTAGGTAAAAGCAAGTCAAACTGGTAGGGGCAGGAGACTTTCTGGGATGTGGACTGTTTTGTTCACATTTTTGTCCATATTTCGGGCTGCTCAGCCCCAAAATAATCACACAGAAAGTGTATTAATTAAATCACTGTTTGGACCATTAGCTCTAGCTTCATATTTGCTAACTCTTACATCTTAGTTTAACCCATTTCTATTAATCTGTGTATCACCACATGGCTGTGGCTTACCGGCTAAAGTTCCATCTGGCTCCAGCGGTGCTACATGACTTCTCTCTGACTCTGCCTCCTTTCTACCAGCATTCAGTTTAGTTCTCTGTCTAGCTCTGTTCCCCTATAGCTCTTCTAGAGGCCCAAAGCAGTTCCTTTATTTATCAATAGTAATCACAACATACAGAGGGAAATCCCACATCACCATTTAGGCCTTTAAGCTGATCCACCTGGTAGGCATGGAGTTCGTATCCATGTGGGGTGCCAGATGAAGAAGGGCACTAAAAAAGAAATCCCACACTAGCTCAGAATTGAGTATAATAAAAGATTATTTATTTAGGGGTAGACTCACAGATCACAATCCTCTGTTGGAGTGGGGAAAAGCAATCGAATCCCACAGCCAGAAAAGAGGCCGGAAGTGTGATTTACATCAGCATATATAGTATAAGAGGCCACGCCCAAGTGGGCAGGTAACTTAAAGGTTACTGGCGGTAGGAATTCCTACAGCAATGCTGCACTCTGAGTCAACAACTGAAATCTCAGACACCAGCCAAGAGGAGACATGCAGATGAATATGCAGGATTATGTTTAGGGGGGTTAGGGGTAGGACTCATTCTGAGAAGAGGAGCACCTAGGTAATCATTGTAGCCGCTTGTTGCCATGCACCAATATGGACATGATTGTCTCAAGCAAAACCAGAAACCTGTATTTTTTATGTATAAAATATTCTTATTTTAAAATGAAGGAAACTAACTCAAAAACATGCCAACATTTCTTAAATATAAAAATTGCATCTTTAGACAGATACAGCATAAGGAACATTAGTTTGGGACAGCACCATACATTGGTCTGAACTGTATCCTCTCCTGTCCCTCCCTCCATACTGTCCCTGTGTGTTCCTTCAAAATGTCCAGATTTGTGTGTGGCTTACAAGAGCCATTTTACTTTCCAGTTCTCCAGTAAACATACCCATTTGTCCTCTGAAGTACTATAATATTTGGACTCTCCCTTTTATACGACAGTAAACACTCTAAGTTCACTAATTCTTTTAGTGTGTAATTTTTCACTTCAGCTAAGTGTCTGGGAGTGCACAGGTCACATTGTACTCAACTTTAAATATTCCACGTCGAGCTACAGACTCTCATCCAAGCAATAGTGAAGTATTTGAGAATTAATTAGCACACAGTTTTAATGAAAGAATTAAAATATGCACCTACACCTATGATATTCTCAACCACTGTATTTAATACAGTACTTGAAAGTCATGTGTGTGTGTGGCTTTCTTTTCTCCTTCACAGTTTGTATACATATTTTAGATAGGGAACTTTCTAGCATAACATCAATTTTCTTAGCTCTGAGTTCTTTATTTTCCCATGAAATGACGGTTTGTGCTCCCTCGAGCACATCTTTAGAATGTCTTGACTCTGCATGTAGTGTTGAGATTGTTTTATAAACCAATTTTAGGCTCATGATATATTTGTGCCATTTGTCTGCAAATACAATATTTTCAAATTGCTGTAACTTGACCTGAATATTTTCACAAGCTGAGAAGTAGCATCATTTCAAATTTACCCAGCTAACCATTTTAAAGTCTTGAATATTTTTTCCTAAATTGGGTTAGTCTATATTAAAATATACTTCTGAAAAGAATCATATGTTTTAATTCACAGATTTTTAAAAAACAGATTCTCTAAAAGTCAGTCTCATCACCTTGCTCCCCTACAGCCTCACCCAAAGGTGATGTCAGTCTTAATGTTCATTATCAACTTTTCCAAGTCATACATTCCATCTATGAAGATTCAAAATGAATTCCAAGTCTGCAAGGGAGCTGAACTATAATTTAAACTTGGAAACAAAGGAAAAAATCTGAAAAATGTATTCTTCGGAATATTCTAGATGTTAGACTCTCTGATCCCTCTAGCTGAAGTGTAGGAGGGCAGAGTTCCCTAAAGGTTCCATTAAGAACATGGGGAACTTAGCACAGATGAAATATCACAGGACTTAAGGAGACTTTCGTTGATATTTGAATTTGAGTAGCTGAAGTTCAAACTGGCATTTCTACAATTTAAACTGCATATTTAAGAAGGAAGAAAAAAAGCCAAGAGCTGGAAATTGAAATCCTCCCATGAACACTCACTCTATTTGAAAAATTAGAGAGTTGTCAAAGAACAGCCATAACATTTACAAGAATGTGGGGACAAAGCAAATTAAATGACAAACCTGTAAAGAGACTTTTTTTTTTGGTTCTCCCTGCTAAGTAGAAAAGACATACAAATGGGCTGTCATGTAATCCTCAAGTTAAAACCTTGCTTAAAGAGTTCCACCTCCAAATTCACTAGTCCATGTGCAGGAGTCAATAGCAACCCTCTGCCAGCAGTGAATGTGGTCTTTGGAAATGGATAGTGGCAACATTGTGTACTCTAATCATTGCTCATTGCAAGCACCTTCTCCCTGCATTTGATGGTTCAAGAGAAGTCTGAATGTTTGGCAGATTATCTTATAGAAGTTAACTGTTAGATTTAAAGAGAATGGCCAGAAATTGCAAGTGGAAATTCATAAAACACTTGAATGTGTATGTTTAAGAAAACATAGCTATGTATATAGTAATTGTGGGAGCTGTTTGCTTTTTTTGTGGCATTGGGAAATCATGCCCAGGGCCTCCTGCAGTAGAGTCACACACTCTCCCACCAAGCTGTGTACTAGTGTATGTTTAAACCCGAAGAACATAGAATTATCCAGTTTTCTATCAGAAAGTAAACCAACAACACCAATAAACTTTTAATTGTCTTTGTCGACCACCTCTTTCTAATAAATAAAATATGAAACACCTGTGCTTTTTAGAGATTAAAACAGTGTTCATGTCAGAGAGCAATGTAATCAGGAAGAAAATAAAACCAACTTCCATGATGACCCTCTCCCTTGAAACAATAAAAAGCCAGCCCAGTGGAGGCCAAAGCCTCAGAAAGAAAATGTCAAGTTGAGAAATGCTTTGACATAAAGATAATGCAATAATAAAAGGAAGGAATACTTGAGGAGAGGAAACAATTGAAAGAAAAAACAATTTATGTGTAATATAGAAGCTTCTGTACACATTTAAGGCATAACAGTCCTGGTAAAGGTTTCATAAAATGATGAAATATTTTGTTGATCTCGCAGAAAGAAGAGAAAACCTCACTGAAAAATTGCCAGAGTGCGAGATTTAAACCAGCTCCCTAATAGCGCGTGAAAGCCTTTGCGCAAAGCATTGGTTGGCAGATGGAGTAGCATACTTCCCCCTAAGTTGGCCATGTTAATCATCAAAACTTGTGGCTGTGTAGCTTACATGGCAAATGGGATTTTCCCAGTGTGGTGAAATCAAAGATCCTGAGATGAAGCAGGATATTCAAGGGTATTCTGGCCTCCTGAGTGGGCTCGGTCTAATCAGACACATATGCTTAAAAGCAGAGAGTGTTTACCAGTAAGGAGTGAAAGGAAGATTAAATTAAGGCTGAAGAATGATCAGGAAAACACACAGGCAGGGTAAGGAGACCAGGAGCCAAGGAAGCCAGGTGCCCTCTAAAAGCTGGAAACAGCCAAGGAAAAGAGTATTTCCAAGGCTCCTAAGGATGAAGCCAAGTGTCCTGCTTACACCCTGGACACCCAGTAAGGCCTGTGTCAGACCTTCCTAAACGAGGAAAATGGTGTCATTGTTGAGCCACTAAATTTATGCTAATCTACAGAGTAAGTTCTAGAATAAGTATTTTTTTTTTTTTTAAGGACAGCATCTCCTGGTTCGGCCCAGTTCCGTTGTTAGGTTGTTTTGTTTTGTCATTGTTTTAAGTGCTGAGGAGCAATCTCAGAGCCTTGCACAGACAAGTCACGTGCTTCACAAAAGGAATTTTCAAATACCTGTCTCAATTATGTGGTAGAATGATGTGAGATGGCATAGAAAATATGAGCTAACTCATAAGCGAGAGAAATGTATGGATTTGGAAACGCAGTCCAACTACCTATCGTCTCTTACAGCAGCAAAGATGTTTTACCTGTGCACAATCTGCCTGGATCTCATTTGATCATGAGACACTAAATTTGGCAGTGTCGGCCATATTTGAAAGCCTCCATAGTGTTCCATTTCATTTAGAATTAGGGACTAATGCTACTCCCGACATTGTAGCTTATCAGGTCCAATAGGATGTGACCCCAATCGGTTTCCAGTTGTCTCCCACTTCCTGTAGGTGGAGTCACACTGGTATTGTCCTCTCCTTACACATGCATCTTATCCCAGGCAACCCTGCGTCCCCTGCACTGTTGTTCCGCAAGCTACCCACAGCTTACGAGAGCCATTTTTCTGCTCAGAAAGCTATTCTTCTATTGAGTTTTCTGTTGAGGCTTTTGCTAATGTCTAAAAGATGCTCCTTAAATACCTAAACATATCTATTTTCATCTTTCACAGATGGTCCATGAAATACAATAAAAAATTATTTATTTCTCCTGATGATTTGTAAACTGCTTGATCAATGATTGGTATTAAGCGCCTAGATAATAAAACCTTCGCAGTTGTTTTATGCTAGTGCTCCTTCTCTCTGTTGTGTACTGCATTATCCAAATCCACGGGAAAACGGGACAGAAAATACCAACAAAAATCTCCTTTGTAATTCTCTCAGCCTTCCTGCTGATTTCTCCCCTCCTCCAGTGACTGAACTGGAAGGACATAGATCACCACAGGAATTACTGTCAGAATATAACGTTAACACTAGTACCTAGAATAACTGAATGGGAAGGAGATGTACTACTTGGGGCTAACATTCAAAGTCCGGAAAAGATGAGAGTGAAGCAGGATGTGAAGATACGTGGGTACTGGGGCCAGCATCTGGAAAAGGAACGTGTTCCTATGCACGAGCATGCCTCTTCAAATGATAAATGATAAAGCTTGTCTCTTTAGGAAACTGGAGCAACCAGGAATCCAAGGGCTAGTCAGTTCCAGGGACGGCTGCTTTTCTATAGGAAACGGCTGGAGTGGAGAAGAGAATTTCTGGATCTGCCCTTGATACCGTACAGTGAGAACAAAGAACCATAAAGGAGCAGAAACGCAACCCGCTCGCCACGGGGCGGGGCATGGGGTGGGGCCATCTGAGCACTGCCTGGACTGGTTCCTCTCTCTGCTTCAAGAGTGAAAGGGATGCAAAGTTCAGATTTGGAAGAGGTGGCGTGCCTGCTTTCGCTCTGGAGAGCCCCTCTTTAAAAGGGAACTGGAGGCATGCGCATTAAGGCGAAGACATCACACTACGGGCTGCGCTGTAAACTTTTCCGGATGGCACAGGAGTAGGGTAGCCACATCTATCATTAATTAACATTCCTCCTGAAGAGGAGAGCAAAGAAGTCACTTTCTAGACACCGGTGGTGAAATAGGACTTATTTGTAAAATTCAGACAAAATTTGGAAAAACAGCCAGTCTCATCTTCCATTTCGGGTCCCTTCCTCCATACGTTTATCCCACGGAACTATGGAAAAGGGAGGAAGGAGCGAGTCTTGGAGAAAGACCTGTCAGCGGAAAAGTGATGTGGACAGGATAGCGCAGAATCAACAGAAACCCAATTGTGCAGTTTGCTTTTGCATGTATCTGAAACAAACCTACCAAACCTGTGTATATACCACTATTAAATTCTAAATTTTGTTTTTTCCCAAAGTAAACTTCATCTTCCCAGCAACAGGCCAAAATCTGTAAGTCATTTTCGATGAGGTCAAATACAACCATAGGCATATTCCCCATGAAGTAAGCCCTTTCCACCCTAAACCTTCATCAAGACGTGGTTCCGGTTTCCTCATGTGTAAAATTAAGAAGTCAGACCTCACGGTCTGAATTTCCTGCCAACTCCCTAAGTTAATGACTAGGTAGGAAGTTCCTCTGGGGGTCTCGGCTTCGAAGTACAAAGCACATAAACAATTAAAACACTTCAGGACTATGTAAGCAGCTTTCTTGGAGGAAATGGAGTGACCTGAGATTTTGACATTCCTGAGGTTTCAAAGACTTAATGCAATAGCAACCCGTGAGTCGATCTATATTTTTACTAGCATACCTTGTTTCCTCCAGAATTAATTCATGAATCAAATGAAATAAATGATCCTATAACAATATGTCTTTTGAATTTCATGTGTGTATGTGTGTGTGTGCATGAGTGTGAGTTTATATATGTGTGTGTTTAGTCAGTTTCTTTGTTGGAATGGAATGTTTGAGCAAGTTTAATTCTTCACATAACACTATCTTTCTGTAAGTTAAGTTCCCCTCTGGAAAAATAGCAAGTATTCTTTATTTTGCTTAATAAAGACTTGTTAGAATCACATTTCCAGTATTAGCAAACCTGAAAACCGTAAAGGGCCCAGAGTAGTTTCCCTTTAAGTCTTAAGAGTCTAACAACTCTTAAACCTCACAGAATGTGATTTTCAGTGATTTACTCTAAACCCCAGTGCAGCTCGGAAGTATTAATGCATTCCATTCAATAAGAATATCTTACAAATGCATAGTTTTCATGTTTTCCATTATGTGATGCGATTCACGCCTACTATACTATAGGGTTTGTAGGAGTGGCAGGTGTTGGTAATCTTGTACTGTTCTTGAAGCAATAGAAAGGGGAAAAGCCATAAGTCTACGGCAATAATTTCCATGCCATACTGACACTTTTAAATGTTTTCAATAGTGCTGATTTATTGGAAAGCTTACAAAGGAGTACTTAGAGCCAGCTTTCCCATAAAATCTCAGTCAGCGACAGAGAATAACTTCTACATCTTTCAAACTGTCCATTGTGAAAGATTTTTTCATTACGATGAAGGTGTTTAGAGGTTTTTGATTTAATGTAGAATGATAACTCCCTTGAGTCTCTGACTTCTGGAAATAACAAACAATGAAACGTTACCTGTCCCCAGAGTAAGTTCAATAATAGAATCTTCTTGACTATCCATGGCAACAAAGTGCTTCCCCAGTTTGCTTGAGCACTGTGATGTGAAATTCTAACTCTCATAAGCTGAAATTTATTTATAAATACATTACTTTGACCTTGTATTTTCCAAAGAGAAGATGCTGTAACTCTGTGTATTCGCCAGCCTTATGGCGGGGTTAATTAGGGCAGTTTCCTGTTTAATTCTTGGAGTGAGCAAATATAAGCGAATAAAAGCTTAGTACTCTGCAAATCCTTCTTTAAATGATAACCATTGGATTGTCAGGCATACTTTAAAAACATAAAAAAAAAATCATAGGTAGAAGGTATAGACCCAGAGTGTTGGGCTATCTTAGAGAGAGGAGTTTTCATAAGTAATTCATTTTTAGGAGCAAATTGGGGAAACACAAGCATAATTATCATTAGAAGAGTTTTCTTTATAAATACAACTTATAATTATTTCCTATCACCATAATGCTCTCTTCTAAGAGAAACTTCCTAAGCCCCCTTGTCTGAGAATCAGCTCCCAAAACTCCTACTAAATAGGAATTAAGCCCAGGATAATGTCCTAGGTTAAGAGAGTTTCCTGGGTGACAAATTTTCAGAACTGAAAAAATAAGAATCAAAAAAGGCAAAAACAACAAAAAACAGAAGTTATCCTTCAGAGGTTTGGTGGGCAGTGTTTCTCACAATTACCTGTAAAGATTGTTATAGCTCAGCCTCCTGGGTCGCAACTCCACAGTGTTTTATATTCAGATTCTTTGAATTGTCAGCAAAACTGTTTTGATTATTTACCTTATGGTATAGCTTGAAGAGTGGATGTCTATCTTCCATGGGCACCTCAACTCCAAAAGAAAAACTGTGCCAGAAAGCAAGAGAAGGAAAAAGAAAGCTCCATCAAGGGCACGAAATAAGAATATCTAATGGGCTCTGACTCAGTGGTGGGGCCTCTGAAACCACAGAAACATGGAATTATGAGTAAATGTTAGAGCAAACGGAATGGATTTGCTAGTCCTCAGCAATTTTAATGAGAAGACTGCACAGAATTAACAATATTGTGAGGGGCTTGAGGACTTTTTAAATTAAATTTATTTTTAACTGATCCATGAAAATACAAGTATGCATGTATTGCTGGCAAGCCATCTGCTGTGTTAATAAATTTGTACATGATTCAATGCTTAAACCAAGCAAAACATACTTATCAGGGGTATTTACTATTTCTTTATGGTGAAAACATCCAAAAGCCTTGGTAGTATCTGATTGTCATCTACAGCCACCCTACCATGAAATCACATATCAGAATGTTACATTTTATCAATTAGAAATGGAACGTGTTTTAAACTCCATGGAAGCTAACCCTGGTGGTACAAAGCCCACTGTGGCTAAAACCATTACCTCTCTCTAGTGACAACAAAATCATCATTTATTTTTTTAAAGACTCTTCAAAATGACAACTTAAAACCCTCCCCCAATAAGACTTTTCTAATTCTTCCTCGAATCCATTGCCTGGAGATATCTTCATCACTGACATAAATCCCTCTACTTGGTTTTAGTTGATTTCTTTCAGTCTTGGAACAACTGACCAGAAGTTTCGAGTAACGAAAACATGACCCAGAAAGCCACCATTAATTTTTCTTTTTCTGCATTCCCTTTGATCCTGTGCACTTACAGCCCTTCAGAACTAGTCATGCATTGTTTGCTATTCTATCCGAGCCCGCTTGTTTCTGAGTTCTTTGATCTATTAAGTAGTACTCAGAATTTTAATCTCTGAAACACATTCTGTTACAAATCCCTGGTTAAGTTCCCATTCTACAGTTAACGTCTTTTTAATATACTTTCATTCCTATGTGACCATCAGCTCATCTCTTAAAACATCCTACCTACTGTAGCTCCGTGGGTAACACCCACTTCAGTTTACTGACTCTGAGCCTTTGTTCTATTATCTAGCAGGCTGCCTGTCAGCTCCTCCTTCACACTCCCAAGTCATGTAAAAACAGAAGAAAGGATGTCTTCCTCCCCACCTTTCAAATGAACATAATTTTCAGAAGTCCCAGACTTAGAGTTTCTTCCTAAGGTTTCTTTTGTGAACCATCCACATCTCAGGATGCCTAGACTTAAAGACAGTAATTGAAAACCGAGTATTTATCAGATGCACCTATGGTATAGTGAGTGTTCACACTGTTCACCATTTAGACTAAGCACTTGGCTTCAGCCCACTCTCGCTCCCTTTTAGCAGTGTTTATTTGAGTAATCCGCATCCAGTTTCATTACATCCTCATTAGCCCATGTCCGTTATCTCCTCACTGCCAAATCAAGAGTAAAGGTTCCTTTTGTTTTATGATCCCTGCGGGCAAATGTCATTCTTGGCTGAACACATCGAGTGCCCATAAGGTTCTAATAGTTGAAGTGCTTAAAGCACCTGCCATCCATCACGATTTATGATGCGGTTACCATAGCTACCAAAACCCCATGTATCCCTGCTCATATGGGATCTCCTCTGTGAGACTGAGGGGTGGAGGACTAGGAGAGTGAGCGAAAGGGGGAAGAGAGAGAGAAAATATAAATAGGAGAAGATCTGCCAAAAAAATTATTCAGATCTAATTGAGCAATTAAAATAGATAATGGCTTAAAATGTAAGCACAGTATAACAATAAATTCAGAGTCACTAAGATAGGCAGGAGCCAAATCTAGACCACACCATCTTGAAATAGATGGACAGAAATGACTTCATATTACTTCTCCTTTATGCCACATCATGCTAGCAGATGGCAAGGCATACAATTTTCAAGACTTCCTTGGAGATAGCCTTTGTGGGGGATGGGGAAAAGTACCAGCACATATAACTTTTAATCAAAGGTTACTGTGGAGACCTTTTTTCTTCCCCCAAAGAAAGTTTGCTTTTAAATAACAATACCAGGCTTGTATTTTAGAGCAGGCCTTTCATCTAAGAAGCACATATGCTCTATAAATGTATTAATCTTCACAACCTTCCTGTAAAGCACCAGGGTAGCAAACTCCCCAGATGCGCATATTGAATTTTTAAAAAGCAGTTTAAGTGGAATCAATAGTCTATTCAGAAGAGAAGGTTAAAAAGGTAGGCCTTGCGCTGTGTCTTAATAATCAAAGTCCATAAGGAATTTGTTAGGCTGTGACAGAAAAGAAAAGAAAGAAAAAAGTAAGCTTTTATATGTTGCCTATGTGTCTTATATTGAATGTTGCCTTCCATATCTTCAATAGCACTAGGAGATTGAGAGTAATTTAATATGACCAGCTTCAGCGTGTTGCTATGTCAGTTCCCAAATAGAAGCCAGAACATCATCCAATTCAGAAATGATTCGCCAGCTGTAAAACTAAAAAATAAAAACTATGGCTTCACCACAATATTGTTTTTAAATCAAAGTTTTATTAAAATTTGAGTAGAATATTAAAAATATCAAACATTCTGATACATAGTTAAGCAATACACATATCGGGAATCATTAAAATGTGCATGTGCTTTGTCCCAGTAAATTCTACTTCTGAGAATTGTTTCTATCCTTAGAAATGAATGCGAAATTCAAAAGAAGATTTAAGTTATATCTTCTAGCACTACAAATAAGCAGCAAAGCAGAAGTGTTTTTAAGTTGACTGAATAAAAAATTAAATGTTACAAAACCAGAGACCCCTACATTTACCACTTAGGTATCACTCATATAATAGGTACAAGGAACATCAAAAATAATAAGACACAGACACACTTGTTCATGTCATTTCTACCTTATGGAAGGCTATAATCTACTGCTGAGAGAAAGGTACATGACGATATGTGAGCATACGTGACTGGAAGCCCTGAATAAAAAAGGCTGTGGACTTAGCATAGGTTGCTATTCTATTAAAGTCTTGAGTGTATGTGATATCTGGGAAATGTCAGAATACCATTGGGCCCTTGTGAGAAGGAGGAAAGGGGTATTAGGAACCCAACACACTCAGCCGGAAACACTAGAATCCCGTGTTGAAGCAGTGTTGTAGGGAGGAGATGCTCTTTCAGAGCAGAAGGGGCGCAGTGAGTGAGATGAAATAGTAAAGAACATTTCCACAATTCTGATTTGTAAAAGAAGATGGCAAAAGCAAGAATCCAACGGGAGAGCACAGACATGGAAGAATCACATTGAGATAAAAAGAATGAAGATTTTGAGAAGCATCTAAGTGATCTTAGCCTATGGAAACTTGTGTCTCCTGTTTGTACCAAAAGGAACAGTCACCTGGCAGCTATCAATGGAGGAAAGGAGAGGATGAAATTATTACGAGGGGCAAAGATGACAAAGCCCCAGGAGACCAGAGAAAGAGAGCAGTCTTCAGAAACATGTCACACCAAGAAGTCATGACAAGCCAATATCCAGCAGGCAAACAGTGCCACTTTTGCCCAGTACAAGCTGTAGACTAATGGAGGTAATGTCCGAATGGACTGACTTAAAACATGAATGGGACATTCATTTTCAAGAGAAAGGAAAAGGGCAGCTATTACAATGAGCACGGGGTTAGAAAATATGCTTAAGATACCAGGGAGCGGCAGAGGGTGGAGGTTACAGGGTCTAAAGGAAAGAGTAAGACTATAAAGAGAAAGGAAGATATGCAGAACAGATGTAGCCTTTCCAAACCTTCAACAAATGGCATTTATGGAGACAAATAATTTAAGTAACAATTTTGAAAGCCTGTAATGAGATCAAAAGATCCTTTCCATCCAGTATGTAAAAATTAAAGGAAATATTGAGTGTAGATTACTAACAAACTTTGTAAAACAAAATGCTTATTGAAGGTAAGATTGGAGGAAAGTAGACAAAAAAATTATGATGAGTGATTTTGGAGAAACCAGTCTTTTATTGATTTTATTGAGCTATAAATTTTTCTCTGCTCCCCTCCCTTTAACCCTCTCCCATGGTCCCCATGCTCCCAATTTACTCAGGAGATCTTGTCTTTTTCTACTTCCAATGTAGATTAGATCAATGTATGTCTCTCTTAGGGTCTTCATTGTTGAGAAACTAGTTTTTATCTTCCACTTTTAAATTTTTTATTAAACTTACCAGAATAACTACAAATTAATTTTATAGTCACATCAAACTTTTCAAGAGGAAAGAAGTTGAGAAGTAAAAAGGAAAATATGGAATGAGAAAAGAAAGGGGGGATGAAAGAAGGAAAGATGTGTACACTTACACAGAAGTATGAAATCTCAGATCAAACCATCACCACACAGAGGCAGACATGTGGGGAGCAGAGGAAGCCCTGAGTGAATGTGCATTATTGACAAAGATGCCTCAGAGACATGGGAACAGGCAGAGCATGCCTCTGGTCCATGTGCAGATGTTGGTTGGCAGAGACCAGCAACTGCAGCTTCCTCCTCCTAGAATGCTCCCCTCTTAAGAGGACTAAGCCTCTCTTCATACTGTGTGTAGTAAACATGCTGAGGTTCCTGATTGTCACATAGTTGGGTACCATCCCTTCAAAGGGTGTGTGAACCACCCTATCCCAGATTTTCCGTATGTCGGTCTGTGTGTCTGTCCTTTTCTCATTCTCTTGTTGCCCCAATCAGGTTTCAAGGAACCAAATTGTGCTGGAGGAGGTAGACAGCAGACCCAGAACACAAGTTTCAGCATTTTGGACCTCAACTGCCTGGCAGTGTTTTACACGTAATTTTTACATTTGAACTTTAAAATTATGAACTTGGCTTTCTTTACGTCTAAAAGCATCCTGTCACATCACTGATCGTCACGGTGTCAGAAACGTTTACCTTTGACTCTGAAAATGGATGAAAAGCCCAACTGTGGGAAGGGTAATTGGAAGCTTCTATTCTTGGAACAGAAACTTCTGGACCATGTTACACTCTTGCAGAATGATGATGCTATTGACTATGAACTTTATATGTCATAAAATGGGATGCTCATGAAAAAAATAAGTAATAAATCTCTCTTGAATTTGACATTTCTTCTACTTAGAAACTTTTCAAAATCTGCCAATATATTCATAAGTTGACATTTTGCACACCAAGAAAATTAGAACTCATTGATCCAGCCCTATTATTACATATTGATCAGCACACTCTATACTACGAGTTCCTTTTGTTATTTTCTATAAATCCTTTGACAGAAACAAGACCACACCACATACCAATTCCCCAGAAGAATTCACAATTGGGCCTATAAATAGAGAATGCATCCACAGCAAAGTGCAGCCAAAACAGGGCTCCCTCCTATGTGGTCTAGCCAACCACAGCTCTGACACACCACTGGGTTATGAAAATATATTTCATTTTTATTATTTAGAACTGCAGCACAATGGAAACTTGGAACTGCGAGCAGCAACATTTAATTTTCCTTGAGCACATTTAAAATTGGAATAGAAAAAAAATCACATTCAATTTAATATTTCACCCATTTCCTTGAACCGTTTTCATTTTTCCTTTGGGAGGAGAAAAGGAATAGTGATACATTCCAATAATTGCAACTGAATCTTTAAAAGGGAACTCCCTGAGACAAAGCTGTTTGTTGATCAGCTCTGTGTTGAGCCTATACAGCTTCCTTGACATAGAAAAAGATGCCTTTTTTTAAAAAAAGCAAGTGCTGGCCTTGAACACACTTGTCAATTCAGCCATTTAGCTTGTCCAAGGTGGAAAAATACTGAGGCCATACGTATTGAATGACTAATGCAGATGGAGAACAGCAGATAGGACTGAATTATTAAGAATAGAACTGATTTAAGATAAGTATAAGCAAAAGCGTGCATGTGATTGATTTTAGGAAAGTATAAATTAATGAGATTCCTTGAGGCTTTTTCAAACAACTTTGCTGTTGTTTGCACTTCCTCCCTTCTTCTCCTACTGTCTGGGCCCTTAGCTCTGACAAGGCTCCCCATGGGAACCATAGACTAACAAAAGCCCATACCAGGCACAAGAAACTCCTTTAGCATGTCTGGTCAAGGTAGTTCAAGTGACTCCCAGGACGATAGAGACTGTGGCTGCTGCCCTTGGTTGCTTCTCAGAGGTTGAAGGTTAGCCCCTATTGATGAAGATACCACACACCTAGGACACAGGGCTCAAATTATTCTAGCTGGATCTAACCTGAAATCCCCCTTTCTACAATCCAGTTTATTCTAGCTGGATCTAACCTGAAATCCTCCTTTCTACAATCTAGTTTATTCTAGCTGAATCTAACCTGAAATCCTCCTTTCTACAATCTACTTCTCACGTGATTAGAAAATCATACACATTGCCAATGGAGGGAAGCAATTAACAGTCCCACCTAGCCCAGACAACCAAAAACCACAACAATGACCAGGAAAGCAAGAGATCTGTAAAGTTACAGTAAGTGGTACTCACATGTTGGTCATAATCAACAACTGTCTAATTGGGTTTAAGGAACCCTTAACAAGAAGAAAACCAGGCCTGGTACTGGAAACCTAGTTAACTTCCCCAGACTGGTGAGGTCATGGATCTTAGAAGGGCATCTACTGCCCCCACTTTGCTAGACCTTCCAAACGACATTCTAAATCTTATTATTATGCTCACTGGTAAGTTTAATTTTCACCCCTCATCAGAGAAGATTCTTTTTCCAGCCAATGGAGACATGACAGACAATCATAATCAATGGATCTTTGGGAGTCCAGTCCCAATAGATACGTCTACAACACATTGTGCTGCGGGATAATGCTTTTGTACCCTGTAAGGATTTGTCACTCATATTGGTTTAATAAAACGCTGACAGGCCAGTAGCCAGGCAGGAAGTATGAGCAACCAGACTAACAGAATTCTGGGAAGAGGAAATGCAGAGACACAGTCACCAGCCAGAAGCAGAGAAAGCAAGATGAGAATGCCTCACTGGTACCAAGCCATGTGACTGAACATAGACAAGAATTGTGGGCTAATTTAAGTTGCAAGAGTTAGTTAATAATAAGCCTGAGTTAATATGCCAAAAAGTTTATAATTAGTATAAGCCTCTGTGTGTTTCTTTGGGACTAAATGACTGTGGAATCAGGCAGTACAGAAACTTCTATCTACATATTTGAGTACACACACACACACACACACATATTATACAAACAACACATATATATGTGTGTGCGTGTTTGTATATATTTTATACAAAAACACCAAAGTTGTTTGAAAAATCCTCAGGGAATCTCAATAATTTATATTTTTCTAAATCAATCATCACATGTATGCTTATGTATATATTATCTTAAATCAGTTCTATTCTTAATAATTCAGTTACATTTGCTGTTCTCCATCTACAGTACTCATTCAATAGGTATGTGTTTATTTCCTCAGTATTTTTCCACCTTGGAAAATACCAGCTAAATGGCTGAATTGACAAGTATGTTCAAGGCCAGCACTTGCTTAAAATAAAAAAAAGGCATCTTTTTCTATGTCAAGGAAGCTGTATAGGCTCAACACAGAACTGATCAACAAACAGCTTTGTTTCAGGGAGTTCCCTTTTAAAGATTCTGTGTGTGTGTGTGTGTGTGTGTGTGTGTGTGTGTGTGTGTGTGTGTGTGTGTAACTATAATAATCAGGAAGAAAATTCTATCAACTTGACCTGGAAGGAGTTGGAGGGAGGACACTTGAGAAATGGAGACAGAAATGGAAAGGGGGAAGTGATGTAATTATATTTCAATTAAAAATAAATCAAAAATTTAAAAATAAATTTTAAAAAGAAAAATCTAATAAAAAGTATATAACTAAATTAAAACAAGCCTAAGGAATAATTGTTTGTAGCCAGAATACTATTTAAGTTTATTTTTAAAAACTATATACACAAAATAGTCTGAGCCACAGCATTTTAATAAATGTTCCAGTACAAGTTTATAAGAAATTTCAATTGCATGGTGGAGAATCTCCCGGGTTCTTCAAGTTTTTGTTTAAAAATACAAAAAAAAAATGCTTTGTTAACCTGCATGAGATTTCAACTCCCAGTTGAAAGGCCTGTATCTAAATAAATAAGAAAGTCTGTTGCTGAATCCAGTACCCTTGACATAAAAAGTAGTTTGGCTGGGTGATCAATAACAAGCATAAATCCTTTCCACCTGAACGCCAGAAGTTTGCCTGCATTACAGAAGTGAAAATAGTTCTTAATAATTATTTCACATGTATTCTCCAAAAATAACTATGTGTGTAACATATAAAAAGTATCAAGAAATTTGATTATTTGAAACTTGTATTGGAGGAGGGAGAAGAGAAAACTGGTTTATAGAAATGAACGGGTCACTAGGTGTTTTCTTTCCCATAGAAAAGCCTTACACTGAAGTCAACTAAAAGTCAAGAAAAATATAGACGAATGCTTAAACTAGGTGCAACCACCAAAAATATTTCCCTGGCATGAAGTTTTTTTTCAGCCAGCCAAAATTAATCTCCAAGTTCTCTTTTCAATAGAAATATTTTAATATCTGTAGGAGAGAAAGGTTTTTTCCTCCACTCCCTGTGATACGTTTGGAAACTAGCTGACACAGTAAATATCTCTGAAAGTCTCCTGAGCCTCTTTGTACTTACACACCACAGCGGTGACCTGACCACCTTAAACCAACACTGTCTGCGGCCTTGTTTTCACATCAGCTTTGCAACGAAATTGCCAATAAGAAAACAGCTTCACTTTCCTTCCATCAGCTTTTGCTCTATCATGAAGCAAAGCATTATTCACTTCCCCTGACCACCTCCAAAAATAAAAGATAAGTGACTACAAGTTAATTTTATTTTCCTTTTAAATCTTAGAGAAAGCATATACTCAATATAAGCAACTTAGGAAACTTTTAAAATCTAAAGAAAGCATCTATAACCTTTTAACATCGACTGAGTTGTTTTTAAAAAGAGCTTCGTTAGGATCGTTTTTCGACATTGATATACTTTTACATATGATAAAATCTTTACATTTGTTTCCTATGTTTCCTTGATCATATACCATAGGCATGACACATATGAAATCATATTCCAGACATTCATGGAAATGTCACAACAAAATCCATTATTTTAGGACCTCAAGAGAAAACAGATCCATGTTTGCACAGTAGCAGTTCAGTTTATATTAGTTGATGTTACCAGCTGTTAGCTAAAGAAACTTTGTATTTTACCAAGGGTTTAGAAGCCTGTCTATAAAGACCAGCCAAATCCAACAGTGACTAAAGATTACTTCCTTATGATCTTGCTCAATTTTATGCCTGGCGATTATACTAAGTATTGCTCAAAATTTTATCATTATTCTCTCCTTTCACGCAGACGGGAGACCGCACTTCTTCATGCTCTCACAGTTGAATATCTAGGTGACTCCGTTTGGCCAATAACTGTGAGTAGAAATCATCCTGAGTGAGGTAACCCAGACCCAGAAATGCAAACATGGCGTGTACTCACTCATAAGTGGATATTAGACATAAAGCAAAGGACAACCAGCCTACAGTCCACAGTACAAGAGAAACAAGGAAACAAGGAGCACCCTAAAGGGGATATATGAATTGCCCTGAGAAGGAGAAATAGATGAGATCTCTTGAGTAAACTGAGGGTGGGGGAGGGGCCGAGGAGAGGGGATGGGGGATGGGAACATGAGGGATCTAGATGGTTGCATTGTGAGAGAGACACAGAAAGAGAACAATGAAAGAGATGTCTTGACAGAGGGGGCCATTATGAGGTTAGGGAGAAACCTGGTGCTAAGGAAACTCCCAGGAACCCACAAGGATGACCCCATCTAAGACTCCTAGCAATAGTGGAGATGTGCCTGAACTGGCCTTCTCCTGTAATCAGATTGGTGACTCCCCTAATTGTCATCATAGAACCTTAACCCAGTAACGGATGGAAGCAGATGCAGAGATCCACAGCCATGCACTGGACCAAGCACCTGGACTCAAGTTGAAAAGAGAAAGGAAGGATTATATAAGCAAGGGGGTCAAGGTCATGATGGGGAAACGCACAGAGACAGCTGACCCGGGTTTGTGAGAGCTCACAGACTCTAGACCAACAGCTAGGGAGCCTACATGGGATGGACCTAGGCTTTCTGCATGTAGGTGATAGTTGTGTAGCTTGGTCTGTCTGTGGGGCCCCAAGCAGTGGCACCAGGATCTGTCTCTGGTACATGAGCTGGCTTTTTGAAACCTATTCCCTATGGTGGGATGCCTTGCTCAGCCTTGATGCAAGGGGGAGGAACCTGGTCAGACCTCAACTTCATATACCATGCTTTATTGACTCCCATTGGAGGCCTTACCCTTTCTGTGGAGTGGATGGAAGTGGGTAGGAAGGATGGGAGGGAACAGGAGGAGAGAAAGAAGGGGAAACTGTAGTTTTTATGTAAAATAAATTTAAATTTTAAAAAATAATGCTCCAAAGCCAATCTCTGGGGGCAGTATGAGCTTGCTAGCTCAGAATGTTATTTTTCTTAGACTGTCCTCAACTACTTTATACACAATCAAAGAGTTTGTTAATTTTAAAGGAAAAGCAAGAATAAGGAACTCATACTACCCTTTGCTGTGCAACCAGACTTACTAGGCAGACTACACCAGATTGTCTTATTCCAGAAGGGATGATTAATCACAAACAGCAAGCAATAGGCCAATTACAAGCATTTTCTCCCAAGGTGACTGGTGGTACCATACCTACTGATAAAATCCACCAGCTCCAGGAACATTTTATGAGGACAGTTCTCATCTAGGTGTGACAGACTGAATCTTTGAACATCATCATTAAAATCAATGAGAGCGCTAACAGAGTCAGAAGTGTGGAATTGGGTGTACCCACGCTGAAACTGCTGATGTTCATTTAAGTTCACTGTTCATTTTGCAAGCTGAAAGATTTATCCTATCTGACAGAGCAATCCAAAGAATCTCTGCAGTCCAGACTACTCAGCCCTGAGCTGAAAATTACAAAAAGCCCACAGCTGCATGCTAAATTATCTTTTTCTACACTTGTCTACTCCCTTTTACAATAATAGTCCCTGTTTTTGGAGCATGTTGGTAATAGGAGCCATTACCAAGAAATAACCCTGATGTGTCCCAATATACAGACCCCCACAAAAGGAGAAAGAGTTTCAGAATCACACAGAGGACAGGCAACCATGTGGGTGAGGATCCTTCTCCCTGTGTCAGTGGAGACACACCCAGACACTGCGGCCAGTCAGAAGCGAGCACCACTTGCCTTTCTCATCCTGTCTGCTGGGAGCGCCCTCACCATCAAGATGGGTTAGCTGAGAGGCAAACGGAGTGCATGTTTGAAGCCTGAAAGATGAAAAGTGAACAAAACATCTAGGAAGGATTTCTGTCTTATCCACCCCCCCAAAAAAAGTGCATTTTTAAATTTATGGACTTTTCTTCCCTGATTGCGAGTAGTTCGGGGGAATTGCATGGTATTTTTCAGAGTTTAAATTCTCTAAAGAATGCTTCTCCAGTGATAAGTGAAGAAGGCACAACTTGGTTGTTGTTTTTCCATCATGGAATGGTTGTAAATTATAGATTTCGATAAAATTAATTGCAGAAGAGAACCAATTAAGAGTAGAGACATGAAATGAATGCCCTGAGCTTTCCTTTACTAGATTCAAGAAACATAAAACTGCTCTATGGAGCTGCCATAAGGGTCTCTGAGCAGTGGCTGTCGCTGCTCACCAGCTCTGCTGCAGAACAGACTTTGAAGAGGAACTATGGCCCTCCAACCAGGCTGGTCCAGAGGAACAATGGCAGGGTCGTCAGCTCCTTTGATTTTCTTTAACACCTTATTGGCTTGATTTCACTAAGAGCAGAACTTGAAATTCAAATAATAAACTTTAGTTCTTTCTCAACAACATACTCAAGGAACAAATCTTCTACACTAAGTATGCTTGGTGACTCTTTGACCCAGTACTTCCTCCGTTCAGCGCTCTACAGAGCACAGCCCTCTGCCAGGCAGATAGTAAAGGGTACAGTCAGTTCCCCAAGGATTTCCAATCCAATCACATCTGTTGACAGCTGTTCCCTTAAACTAGGACCTGGTCCCTGCAGCTTCAGCTACCTTGGATCCAAAAGTAGCAAATAGAAACTTCCAGAAATTTAAAAAAAAAATCCTCCATGTTTTAAATGACTTTCACTATATTTTTACAATTGTTCTACTTTATCATTATTGTAAATCATTTACCATGTCTCATTTATAAATTAAATTATTCATAATTATATGCATAAAGAGGGGAGAAAAGTGTATTTTCTTTCAGTTTTGTATAGTTGGCAGCGTCATTTTGGAACGTGGCCTGGAAGAAAAGGGACACACTGTACTTTTCTCTTCTTTCCCCAGGCCTTTAATCATCCATGGCTTGACACACAATAACCACACATTTGGTGGCTATCAGCTGGTACCTCACTAGATTTCTTGGATCCTTAATTTTAGGCCTTAAATGAAATTGAGCTTTAATGGTAGAGCCTTTTGGTTAGTCTAAGAAAAATTTGTGACATGATCTATAGCATGTGAACCTTCCACAGGAGTTTTATCATAGACCTGGGAAGTCTGTATATCACCAATGTGCCCAATGAGCGATGGTGACAGAACAATTCTAGGGATGGGATTCAAGACGTGTGCCACAAGAGGGAATCCATGCCTACTGCTGTAAACCACATTCAAAAATCTTTAACTAGGGGACCTGCGACACTAAAGGACCTTCTCATTGTTTAATGAGTTGACCCAGCATCAAGTCATCTACTAAGCAGCTTTTGGAGGGAGAAAAAAAAAAGGTGGGTGTACAATGGTGAAATTGTCAATACAGAAAATGTATTAATAAAGATAAATAAGTTAACTTCAATGACTTCCTATAGCCGTTATACCTCCAAACTGTAGAAACTGGACACAAAAGTACAGAGAAAACCCAAACACACTTTGGAAGAACCAAGTACAGTAACGTCTAGTTTTTTAAGTCAAAGACATTGTTTAATGTCTGAAAAGACAAGGACTAGCACTCTGAATATTTGTATCTAATCAACACAAGAGGAAAGCAGGGGACAGAAAAGTTAAGTTCTACCCTACAAAGGCATGTCATTACACTAAATATTTCATTTCTCCATAAATGTCTTCAATATAGATTACTTCAGTAAGCCCCTTGTCTTTTTCCCTTTCATTTCTTTCATTTTTTTCATTTTTGATTTCAGGATAGGTATAACTTCCTCTATAACAGTTACCCTGGATTCTTACCCCATTCACAAATCCAATCACAGCTAATCCCTACATCAATCAACAACAATATAGCATTCCCAGAGATAAATTGCTTCATCAACCTTCCCTCGTGTTTTTACATTTCCCCCACATATTTAAAAGCAAGCCCACAACAGTTTTTCTGTGTTGAACTTACATATAGATCACGTATATTCCAGTAAGCTTAACTACAGATAAATCTAATGAGATGTGTAGGATTTATGAGATATAAAACTTGGTATCCAAGGCAAACACGCTGCTTCTCTGCAAGTCCACAGGGTCTGGCAGCCTGTTTTAATGAAGCTAAGCTGGGATACAGTGCATATTAAAACTCGAAAGTATTACACATCTGCCATAGCATCATGACTGCTGCAAATAGACCTAAGAAGCAGATCCTGATTGCACGGGGAAAACAGAGTCTATATTTCCATTTACTTTTTCTACACACTGACACTTAGGGCTATATCTCATACACATGTCACAACTTCCTTTGTATTTCACACTGCCACACAATGCCTGTCAAAACATATTTGACAGACCCATACTCCAGAAATTTCATAAATTAAATATCAAAACATAGGAAATGAGAAAGCCCTACTCTGCTCCTTCCTCCACACTGACTCCGCCACGCTCCTCGGGCCTCTTCAGATGTCATGAATCTGCATCATCTTTTTTATTTCTGCTACTTATTAATAAAACTTCACTCACAGTCTTCTGTTGAGAAAACGACTAAGTTCAGATTAAAATTTACAATTCGAGATTTAGCATCACTTTTGTCGAATCAGTCTGGCGTCTAAGAACATCAGTAGATGATATATATCGGACCCAAACTGGATGCATTAAAAAGAATAATAAGCTGGAGGCTGTGGAGATGACTCTGCAGCTACGAGAGCTCCCTGCTCCTCCAGAGGACTCAATTCCCAGCACCCAGAGCAGGCGGCTTCCAACTCCCTGTAGCTCTGACTCTGGGGCCTCCAGTGACCTCTTCTGGTCCCCACAGGCATATACACACATCTGACATACACACAGAGGAAAACATGCATGCGCCTGGGGCGGCCAGTGTCAAAAGCTAGCTGTTATTAGAGCTAGTCCCATGAGGTGTAGAGCCTGCCTTGAACTCTCAACTCTAGGAATGTGCTTGTTTTCGAGGGTAAACAAATTTGACATTCCTCTAGAATTAAACATAAAGTTTGAACACAGTGACATTTTGTATATTGACTTCTACAAATCTTTTCTTTGTACGGTAATAAGAAAATAAATACCCCTACTTGAACAGTTAACAAATACAGCCACAGTACAGGGGCTAGCCGAAATGCAGATCCTTGCCATGGCTGGTGCTTTTCATTGCCCCGGTTCACCACATAGAAAAAGGTAAATCCTCAGGAGAACAAAAGCATTATGTTAGGATGTCCCACAATCTACTCAGCCAGCCTCGCCACATATCTGGCCTTGGTTGGTGGCCTTTGTCCCTACCCCACAGTCCTCAGGGCGTTTCCTCCAGCTCCCACTCTGCCATCTTGAATTGAAAGAACTTATCAGAACATCGCCTGTGCAGTCCTCGTTGTAAAAGTGCTCACGGTCTTCAGAGGGAGCGTAATGCTGCACGGCTTCAAAAATATATTCAGGAGACCGGAATTACTCTCTAAGCTTCACCAGCATGATCACAGAGTGAGAAAATACCAATTTTCCCCAGGCTAAAATCTTAATCCTCTTCTTGACAAAATTCCATTCATTTTGTATCATTCTTTAAATTGCCAAGTCAAAATCTTACTTTTACTGTATCCAAATAGGCAACCCGGAAGTTATTCAGGTGGGAAAATTAGCCATGTTGCACATAAACAATTAATGCGCAAAGAAAACTAGAGGTAAAATGGAAACCTAAGCCAAGTGTTGCTTAATTCATTGCATGCTTTGCTGGCATCTCATCTAATATTAAAATAAGGATGACAGTGTACTTGAAAATACTTTATAAATTACCAAAGCACCCTGTGTGACTTTGCAAATTCCTGCCAGTTACTAGCATATTTGTGGCTTATGCAGACAGGAGGAGATAAAGTTCTCTGCTCCTTTTATCATCTCTATATTGCAATTTGAAATTTCAGCGAAGCATCTGCCCAAAGTCACACGGCTTGGATTTTAAGGCAGCTCCACTCATTTAAACACAAACACAGAGAAATACTGTCACCCAGCTCTCTCTGCAGAAATGGGGAACTTGGGCCAGCGCTGGGCTCCAGCCTTGAATTTCAGTCATGTGATAGAGTCAATATGACTTTTTACTTGCCATTTAATGTTAACGCTTTTCAAAAATAAAGAAATGTCAGAGGCTACAGGCTTAAAATAAGAAAGTCACCAAATCCAACTGGCATGCACATGGGAAAACCTTGATAATAGCTGTGTACTCGGGCAACAACTTTTCCGACAAGGATGTACATATTTTTGACATTGTAAGGATGTTGTTCATATGTTTTTCTCCTTTATGCCTCTTTAGTTTCCATACAAAATAATAAGCTTCACCGTGACATTATCATGTGTAAACATCATAGTATTTTACTCATGTTTGCCCTCCAAATGCTCCCTTCCCTCATCAATTGTCCTCTTCCTCCAAAAGAGTTCCCCTTGGCTTCCATGTCACATATGTCTTTGGGGAGTCAGGACTCTACAGATGAGAAAAAAACATCAAGATTTGGTCTTATCACCCTCTCCTGTTCTACCATCCCCTCTTCCTTTAGATCCCTTCAGTTCCTTCAGAATCTCCTATCTCCTTCCATATTATACATACATATTTTCTTTTTAAATCTAGATTCTGCTTGCAAGGAAAAACGCAGGACGATCCTTGTCTTTCTGGGCCTGGCTTATTTCATTTTAAGCCATGATCTCCAGTACTGTTATTTCACTTAATGTAACAATCTCCAGTTCTATCTCTCGGTACATGATGTAAGTCCACACTTCTTCATGGTAGAATGTGTAGAGGGTACACATACCACATGCTCTAACCACACATGGTTGGTGGGAACCTAGGCTGCTTCTGTGTCTTTGTTACTGTGACGGGTGTAACAGCAAATATGGATGCTCACATTGTGTGGTAGCAAACTAGATGCATCGGATTATAAACCCAAGGGTGATGCTAGTGGGTCATATGGTGTCCCATCTTCAGTTCTGAGAGACTTCTCTGTTGACTTCTGTAGCAGCTCCGCAGTCTGTATTCCCAGCAGTGGTTCCCAGGCCCTCATCAGCATTGCTTGTCATTCCACACCTTGCTGAATAGTAAGAAGGAATCTTGATGTAGTTGTAAGTTGCATTTCCCTGATGGTTTAGTATGATGGAAATTGTTTTCTTTGCCATTTTATTTCTTTCTTTTAAAATTACCTTTCCATTTCCCAATTCACTTGGTGAATGATTTGGATTTTAGGTCTTTAAATTTTGGACATTTTTATAGACTCTAGATAATAATATGTGTCAAATGGGTAATTGACAAAAATTGTTCTCCCATTCTGTGTAGACTGTGTCTTTTTTATTTATTTGAAAAAATACAGACAGTATATTTTGATCATATTCTTTCCCATCCCTGAACTCCTACCAGATTCCTCCTACCCACTCAACTTCATTCTCTCTCTCTTGCTCTCTCTCTCTCTCTCTCTTTCTCTCTCTTGGTCTCTCAAAAAATCAAAATCAAAATAAACAAAAAGCACCAATGAGACAAAAAAAAAAGAAACTCAATACAAAACACACAGTAAAAGACAGGATCTGCTTTGCATTGGCCAACTGCTATTGGGCACGGGACCTGACTGGATTATGCTTGATTGCCCAGTGATACTCCACTGGGAAAGCTCATCTTTCCTTTCCTAGCAGGTGCCAATTGCAAATAGCTTCTTGGTTGGGGGCAGGACGTTGGGTCTATTTCTCCTTCTGTGTGCAGGTCCCGTGCATGCTGTCACAGACTCCATGAGTTCATGTGTGTATCTGTCCTGCTGTGTCTAGATAGCGCTGTTTCCTTGAAATCATCCACCACCTCTGGCTCTTACAGTTTTCCTGATTCTTCTTCCTCTATAGGGACCTCTGAGCCTTGGGAGGCAGGTTGTGAGGACATTCCATTTAGGACCAGTGCTCCAAACTCTCTCACTCCTGAATACTGTCCAGTTGTGGGTCTCTATGTTAATTACCATCCACTGCCAGAAGAGGCTTCTCTGATGAGGCTCGCACTATAGCATAGCAGTACATCAATAGGAGTCATTTTACTGATGTGCTCTTCTAGTAGAACAACAGCAGAACGTTTTCCCCTAAGGCCTATGACCCTAGACTGTCTTCTCTCCACTACTTATTTTCCTTATAGAAGCTTTTTAATTTCACGCAATCTTCTCTGTCAATTTTTATGATTATTTCCTGAACTATTAGGGTTCTTTACAGAAAGTCTTTGACTTATCAGTGTCTTGAACACTTTCTTTGTGTTTTCTTCCAGTTGTTTGTGTTTTGGGGTTTCACATTCAGGTCTCTGAGCCCTTCTGAGTTGAATTTTATGAAGGACAAGAAATATGGATCTACTTTCATTCTCTGTGTGAACATCTAGCTTTCAGGGAAGCTTTTCTTGAAGAGGCTCTTCTCCAATGCATATTTTTGATATTTTTACCAAAAAATAGATTGTTATAACTACATGGGTATATTTCAGCTGGCCTATGTGTCAGATTTCTGTCAGCACCCTGACTCTACACTACAATTTAGATCAAGTATTGTAATACCTCTAGACATTGCTTTCTGTTTCATGATTGCTTTGGCTATTTGGGGCATTTTGTGCCTCCATAACAATTTAAGATTGTTTTTCCTAGTCCTATAAAGAATGTAATTGAAAGTTTATAACTGCATTGAAAATTGATTGTTTTGGTAATACAGCCATTTTTACAAATTTAGTTCTGTAGATTTGTGAGCATGGAAGTGACAAAGGTCTTTGTGTCTTCTAGTATCTCCAATTTCTTTTTTGGGTATTATAAAATTTTCATTGTAGAGGCCTTTCATCTCCTTGGTTATGTTTATTAGAATTTTTTAGATCTAATTGAATGAGATCTCTTTTTAACTTTTTTCTTGGCACATTGATTCTTGACATGTAGAAAATCTACTGATTTCAAAAGTCTTCTCAATGCCTAATGAGATGATCATATGATTTCTATCCTTCATTCTATTACCCTTATTGATTTGCATGTGTTGCAACTTATTTCCTCCCCTAGAAGGAAATCAACTTGGTCATTCTTTATATACTTTTAACGTGTCCTTGAACTTTTTTCAAAAATATTTTATTGAGAATTTTCATTCTCCATGAAATGAATCCATGTTCATCCCATAGAGTGGTCTCTGCTTTTACTGCTGTGCTTTTATCTAACTTAGACAATCAGAGTAATACTACTTCAAAAAGACTTTGACGGTGCTCTTTCCTTCCTTTTCTAGGGGGCAGCTTGAGGACATTGCTGCTAGTTATTCTTTAAGGCTTGGTAGGTTCAGTACTTACTCCACCTATAACGTCCAATAATTGCTGCTATTAGGAGACACAGTAATTTTTACCTTCTTGATTTAATTTTAATTTGTCATATGTGTCTAATAAGTTGTACATTTCTTCACTATTTTTCAGTTATTAAACATAGTTATTTCAAATATTTCCTATGGTCCTTGTAGACTGAAGTTTCCATCCTGCCCAGTTGCATAGCCATTTAGTCCCAAAGAAACACATAGAGGCTTATATTAATTATAAACTGTTTGATCTATTATCTCAGATTTACTATTAACCTGCTCTTACAACTTAAATTAACCCATAATTCTTGTCTATGTTTAGCCATGTGGCTTGGTACCTTTTCTCAGTAGGGCATTCTCATCTTGCTCCCTTTATGTCTTACTGGTGACTTCATCTCTGCCTTTCCTCTTCCCAGAATTCTCTTAGTCTGGCTGCCCACTTATACTTCCTGCCTGGCCAATCAGCATTTTATTAAACCAATACAAGTGACAAATCTTTGCAGTGTACAAGAGCATCATCCTACAGCATGTCCTCCAGATTTTGTGGATATCTCATCTACAAGCACCTTTCCTTTTCCATCTCTAGTTTTAATAATTTGGTTTTTCTCTCTCTTTGGGTCAGGTTGACTGGGGGTGGAGTATTGATAGTGCTTGTTTCCCACAATATCAACTTTTCACTTTTTTAATTCTTTGAATTGAATTGTTGTTCAGGTCTCCATTTCACTAATTTTTTCCTGATATTTATTTCTTGCAATCTATGGCAATTTCATTTGAAATGTCCTTGCTTTTCTAAAACCTCAAGGTACTTCATTAAGTTATTTATTTGAGATCTTTAATGTAGGCACTCATAGCTATAAAACCTCCTCTTAGAACTGACGTTTCCATATCTCTACGATTCTAGGAAGCTGGTCTTTCCCTTTCATTTGATTCTAGGAATGTTTTAATTTCCTCACACTGGGAATTCAATAGAATGTTGCTTAATTCCCATGTATTTGCACAGTATCTGTGTTTTCTTACTATTGAATTCATGTTATTTTATTAAAATTTAATAGTATATAAGAAATTATTTTATCAGTCACTTATTCTCTGTGCTTTGACTTATTATGAGTTTCTCTGTTGGTCACTGTCCTTTGTAAGATGAAGCTTCTTGGCTAAGAAATAAGAATTGCACTAATCTTTAAGGACAAGTATTTAGAAGGCATTTTGATGATCTGTCCACTGAGTAAAATAGTAGTTAAAGGTTCTCCCCTAATGCCTGTAACCCCAGCCGTGAGTTCTTCACCAAGTTTTCCAAACCAGGTATAAGTTCTCTCCTTTAGAGAAAGCCTTAACTCCCATTAGAAAGCTATTGGCTACCCTACTGACATTCATGCCATTATTTTACTAATGGGCATGTCTTACCAGACTGGTAAGACAGAGTTCACAGTTAGTAAGGCTATTGATGGCTTTCCTCTCTTAAAAGCCTAGCTAGTACTAATCCATACTATTAAAGCTATCCAGAAGGGAGGAAAATTTTAGGTCAGTAATAGTTTGATATCTTCAAGCACCATGACAAAAGTGTGAGCCAAGTTCTAGCGAGCAACCAAGAGCAATGGCAATAACAGTATAGGTCAATTTTTAATTCTTTACCTAGTGTTTTACCAAATTTCAGTATCTTTGAATCGAAGGATTATGACATTTGTAAGGAATCATATTGTCTTTAGCTCTTTGATGGTTCTTACGTTTTCACATTGCAACTTGCGTATCTGCTGGTAGATGATTTTTTTGGTTTACTTGCAGATATTTCTAATGAGTCTACTACTTAGAGCTCAGTCAATTGCCAGTAAAAGTCACAGAGGAGAAAACAGACTATGGTAAATAACAATGCCACATATAAATATAGAAATATGCTGAATATTAATTAAAGCCCACTAATATTTCACTCAGAGCCATGGAACAGAAGTTGGAAAGAGGAATGTAGTGTATGAAATTTAGTATAAGCTTATTTAAGGTAAATATGGAAACAGTAAATAAATACTGAGATACAGAGAGTGTGACTGAAAGGGGAAAATGGAGAAAAGTAAATTTCTTAAAAAAGAAAAAGGAAGTGGAGAAAAATATTGTGACAGCAAAAGCAAAGGGAAAAGAAATGGAGGGTGGAAGGAGAGAGGGAAGGAGAAAGGGAGGGAGAGAGGGAGGGAGAGAGGGAGGGAGAGAGGGCAGGCCTGATAAAGAAAAAAAGTGCAAATAAAATTAGGTAACTGTAATAAAGAAAATTAAAAACTAAAATTGCAAAATCTTTTTTGAAATAAGAATGAATCATACTTTGGTTATAAACAAAAAGAAAAGCAAAAGGAGAAAAGGATGGAGTATTCAAATATCTTCTTGTTGGTCCTATAAAACTGGAGTTAGAGAGGCAGATGTAGGAGGCATGGAGAGGAGGATCAGTTAAACTTGTAGCCTCTTGACTTTCCAAGACTGAGACTGGCGTTGAGTCTATCCTGGACAGGTTCCGGATGTCTGCCAAAGCTGTATTTTCTTTCCAACTTTTTCTTCCACATAGGAGGAGCTTCTGCTTGACTCCTTTAGCTTCATCATTGGTTCGGTGGTTGGCTTGCCCTTCTGAGAAGTTTACATGATAGTTACTAAATGGTAGCTCATGTTCTAGATGAGCAGTTTCTCCAAAGCATTTTTGGAGAGGAAGAAGGAAACGTGATGCTGTGGTCTGTCTGGGCAGACCTGTCTCCATACTATCAAACCTGCTAAGCATTGACCCTGAACATTCAATTCTAAAGGGGCTGTCTCCATCAAATCAGGGCTCAGGGAACACTGTGGGAGGCAGAAAGATTGTAAGAGTCAGAGGGAATGGATAATACCAAGGAAACAGTGTCTTCCACACCCAACTGACTGGCACATGTATGAACTCTGTACAGATGAGCATGTATGTACAGAGACTGGGGCATCATGCATAGGGCCTGTCCAGGTCCAAAGCAGAGGAAGTCCCAGAGCTGACACAGAGAAGTACACAGGAGTCCCTATTCCTAACCCAGGAGCTTTAGTTGATAATCACTCACAAAGGAAAAAGGAAAATTGGGTTTCCCCAAGGGAGTCTCACTGGATATACACACCACACTGAAGGCAGGCTCCATGGCCAGCAGTAGATGGCCAACACAAACACACAAAACTCAATGCTACTTAGGGAGTTTTGTCTTATTTTGTTTTTGCTTCGCAGTGCTTTGTTTTGGCTTTTTTGTATATTATAGCTTCAGATTTTTGTTTTTATGTCTTTAAGTGTGTATATGTATATATAGATGTGTGTATCGTATATCTCACCAAAACCCACACTAGAGTCAAGACTTGAGAGGGCTGTGGGCTCGCTCACCAACCTATTTTCATCAGGCTGCCTGGATTACAGCTGCTGCCTCTGCTTCCCCTTCCCACGCTGGGGCATTCCAGTCTAGGACACTGTGATAAAGATTTCTTGTTTGCTGAGTCACCCTTTCTATGTCCCCTACCCTCTCCAGCTGTCCTCCCTGCCTGGAATTTCTGGTACTCTGGCTCTCTGCCTCTTTGAAATAGATTCTCTTCTTTGCTCTGGTCTCTTCTTTACCAAGTCATGCAAAGGCAGCTTCTAATCTGCCATCTTAGCCCTAAATCCACATGGCTTCTTTCCATTCTACTTGACATTCAAAGAGGTCCCTATGGCTTGAAAGTACCTCAGTCCTCTCATGACGCCACGAACATAGCCTTGCAAGGGAGATCATGGAGACTAGAATGTTTTGTGTATCCTGAAAGTGGAGAGAAACCATGTTAAATACTCATTTTAACAGTTTCAATGAGCACAGTTAATTTGACAACTTTATTCATGGCGTGCTAAAAGACGTAATAAGATAGATGAAATATTAGATTTAACCCACGAATTAAGGAACTATCATTAGAATGTAATTTTACTCTTCTTCCTACGCTATCTCATGATCGTCACATAAAGGAAG
The DNA here is from genome assembly GCA_004026605.1 of Ondatra zibethicus. Taxonomy (NCBI): domain Eukaryota; kingdom Metazoa; phylum Chordata; class Mammalia; order Rodentia; family Cricetidae; genus Ondatra; species Ondatra zibethicus. The sequence goes on from PVIU01002646.1 coordinate 47,141, forward strand.
GAAATGAGCAGGTACCAGTGGGCATAAGTTCCTTTTACTTCAATGGTAATTCCTATGATGGCTATCTCTCTTCCATTGCTGTTTCTAGTTATGAAGAGAGCTGTACAAGACGTGGCCTCTAATGCCTCTTTTACTCTTCTGAAACAATTTACCTTTAAGCCTTCACTTTAAGCTTCCATTTTAAATCACATTAACACTCTGGCAAATGCTGCAGACACCACAATAACAGTCAAGCCTTAAGGCCATCCTTGTATTACCCCCTTCTCTACAACTGGGGCCGCACCTCTAAGAGACTCTTTGTCCCTGCAAATCAACCTGATGCCTATGCTCCTTCAGCCTCTTGAACAAAGAAAGAACAAGACAGTTAGCACAGCACAAGAAAGCCAAGATACCCCCAGCACCCCAGAGCCATTGATTCTCAAAAAGGACAGAGAGCTGCAATTCTGTGCTTTAATATTGACAAGAAATTAGCAGATTTATAAATCTTAACAATGTGGAGGTGGCTAGGGATGCTCAAGTTCCAATCTTAGGACCCACTGTGCACTCTCTCCGCAGTTAATGCCCAGAGAAAGAATGCCATGCTTTGGCATAGGCTGCGCAGAAGAACTTGACTGACCTCTCACCCGTGTAATGGGGATCCCTGTGGGGATGGTTTCATTTAGCAACAATCGCGTATACTTTAGAATTTCACACTTTCTGCTTCCGAGATGTAACTTCTCTCTAACCTTTGATGAAAAGTCAATAGTATGTCTAGTTCACTGTACTGGTGTAAGGATTAAATGAAGCCACCAAAAAAACACTCATTACTTGATAAATGGTCATAAATGTTTGTTCCTTGGTGCAGAAGACCCAGCTGGGATGTGGACAGGAGGGTAGATGTACAGAGGGTCATGGAAGACCACAAGACTCTTCCATGTTAACTTAGTTTCCTCAGTCTGCAAGAATTCTCATTAAAAAAGCATAGACAGTGTCAAGAAAGATGGCTTAACTGTTAAAAGTGATTGCTCCTCTTGCAGAAGGCTATATTACCACAATTACAGACTGAAAACCACTCATAAACCCAGTTCCAGGTCATCAGACACCCTTCACAAGCACCTGCGCACGCGCACACACACACACACACACACACACACACACACACACAAGCTAAAGTATTATTAAAGCATAAAAAAAGCATAAGCAACTTAGCAGTAAGAAAGCAAAAGAAAGCAATTCATCTTTTCTGAACTAAGCATTGTTATCAGGCTTTCTGAGTACCTGTAATGACCTTGTCAAACAAAGGACCCACAACATCCCTGACATTGCCCAATGCCTCACAAAGCGTCAGCTACCATTTCAGAAGTCACCTTCACAGGAGTTCATGTGACAGTTACAAAGTCTTTGAAGCTGGGCCAATGAGTTCTCTCAGTGTTCAGAGCTGTCACCTTGGAACCACCTAAAGCTTCTGGGTACATCATGAGGAGCCCCTCAGCATCCTTCCTTGAGCAACATGTCCCCTGCTCTGAGCCACTTGCTACCTCAGCTGAACCAGCACCACCTCGGATCTCCCAGTGGCTTGCAAGGGTTTTTTCTTTCTCCTTAAGAAAGACATTAGGCAGACTGTAACAAATTCCAAGACTCATGCCTCTCTCTTTTCCTGTCTCCTTCTCCTATAACTACACCAAGAATATAGCTGCATGGGCAATGCCAACAGCATGAGCCAGGCTTACCAAAGACCCTTAATCAGAGTTTGCTGCATGAATGAGCATCACCCATGGTCACTGGGATGAGGTCCAGTCAGCGGTGAATCATGAGCTGTTTCTTGTTTTCTTGGAATCCTGTCAAAGACAGACTTTAATCCAATTAGGGAATCAATATCCAGCAAATATCGGAGCTGTTTCAGTCATACATTTTTTTCATTGTTCAAGGTTACTATCTGGTGGCATTTTAATATATGACATTAAAATAACAGCAATGCAGCGAACAAACCTAAAATTAATGAACAAACTGATGTAACATAACACCAAATACACAAAGATGCTCAAGAAATAGGGTTATTTGAAAAGTTGGTGCACTTTTTAAAATCTTTTAAACAATAAACTAATGTGAAAAGGACAAAGAAACCTTGAGAAAAGACAAGTGAATTTCACATATCAGCAAAAGTCTTCTGAAATAGTTATTTTAAAAAATAATGAAGTTTAAATTTACTTTAAGTGTTGTTACAATGCATAAACAATCTGAAAAATTGATGTCTAAATTTGGCTACGTCAAATTTGCTTATCTTGGTTCCTTCTTTTCTCACTGTAGGAAGCAGAAAATGAAATCGTGCATGCTAAATCAATCTCCCTAATTGCCTTGGTCACCATTGCCTGCCATTTGGACAGGAGTCTTGCTAAATAGCATCCAAGAGCCAAATAAGATATGACATTGAGCATAATCCAGCTTTGTGACTTCACCCATGTCAGTGTGACCTGAAGGACGAGAGTTTATTCTGTAAACTCTGAAGATGCAAAAAAATGCCCCAAAATATGGAAATAGTCACAACCTTGACAAATGTCAGAACTGGAGGTAGGGCTTGGAACCCTTTGCTCATGGCTTTGTTCCCTAGATGAGGAAAGTATAGACAATGCACCTGTAACTAGGGATTCCACACATGGAACAGCAATTCTGGCCATCCTCTGAATATATATGAGATAGATAGACAGCTAGGTAGCCATGGATGGATGGATGGATGGATGGATGGATGGATGGATGGATGGATAGTTGAATGGACAATATATGTAACGGTATATTATAGCAACATTTATGACTATCTCCCCCTTTCTGTACACACATATACAGACTCACACAGAGAGACAAAAAGACACACACAGAGAGACAGACAGACAGAGAGAGCACTATTATTTGAAAATCTGTGGCCATGTAATTTATACATGCAGTTCTGAAGCATATCAGTAAAATTTGATTAAACTAAATCATAGAAGTATGAAATTTTTCCCGTATTTTGAGTTCACTTTGGAAACTTCCCCAGGCTTTCTGTGCTTTCTGTGTCTACCCAGGCTTTAGTTGTGGGTGCATCTCTTTGTGTCCTTCTCCTGGAAAGGGATTGTGGGAGTGTTCTTGCCAAGCCACTGCAGGCCGTTGCCTGCGGCTTATGCAGAACAACAGCGCCATCTGCTGTGAGCACTTTCACAACAACCGCAGAAGACCGCCAAATACTGCCTTTGTTCCTCAAAAACGGAAGACAAACAGCAATTAATTAACATTTATTAAAATTAATTCTAACCCGTTCATTAACTTTTACGGGAATTGCAATGCACATGGCGTCATTGAGTATCTACACCAAGTGTCCTTTCCCGAGAAAGAACAACGTTAATACCGTGGGATATGCTCCGACTAGGGTCCCCGTGCTAGGTTTCTGGGTTGGTTACACACATTTCTCTAAATGTACCCTTTAACTACTAGAAAGCATAGACTACGACCTTGCCTGTAACCTGACTGTGTTGGGCCCTCGAAGTCTGCAAAAGTGTGTGGCCGCAACCTCTCAGGGCAGTGACATTCTGACCAAGCCTTGTGACTTCAGGGATCTGAAATGGTGTTTAGCAATAAATGTCTCCTCAGAGGACAGTCCTTGAGGATTGATGAGCTACATCTCCGCAGTACCTTACCTTCAGCTACTGGACACATAGGCAAATATATCTGGAAACTCCATCTGCATGAAGCCCTCAAGATATTTTAAAAGCACAACTGCACTCCAGCTTTTCCCCTACACACATAAGGAATTCTATTTTTGTAGACTCGCAGAGAGAATTTTATTTCTCTTTCTACTGGGAAGTAAGATAGCCAAAGATCTTGACTTAAAAGAATAAGCCGTTAGAGGTGGACACTGAAGAAATAGAAAGAAAAGGTGGATTTTTCGTTCCTTTTGGATTTTTAAGTTTGAATTTTTGCAGGTTTCAGAAGTTATACAACAGCGCCACCTAGGGCCCTTTGTGGAATAACAGACCTTTCTCAAATGAGTCAGTTTTTCTGTGCAAAGCATTATACTGAGGGCTAACCTAGCACAATGTGTGATTTCACTTTAGTGTCTCTGGTTTGGCTCATTTAAGACACGAGGATTTTAAAAAGTTATGTTGGTATCTTTTCTTATATATAGAAACTAGGTGGGGGAGAGATACAAAAATAGCCAAGGGGACTAAAACAAGAAAATGAAACCGGGAAAGGAACCGGAACAGAGGAAGAAAAGATAATGGGGCTTTGCATTGTGAAGTCACAGTGAAGCTGGTTTTACAATTAATACATGCTAATAATAAAAATGCTTCTTAGCTTGGCGGTGGTGGTGCACGCCTTTAATCCCAGCACTCCAGAGGCAGAGGCAGGCAGATCTCAGTGAGCTCAAGGCCAGCCTGGTCTACAAGAGCTAGTTCCAGGACAGACCCCAAAGCTACAGAGAAACCCTGTCTCAAAAAATAAAAAACAAAAAAAAAAAGGTTTTCTAACATTGTGCTAGAATAATAACAACCACCACAAAATACTTTTTTCTTTTAGAGGCCAAAGCTGCTAACTCACTTTTTGGATGGCTTGGATAAATTGCTGTGGTGGGCCCAAGTCACCTCCCTGAGCTTCACATTCCTGGGGCAAAATGAGTTGGTCCATAAGACTTTACCATCCCATAAAACGTAGTAACAAGTTCCTATTTCAATTGAGAGAATTAAGACAAGGCAAAGTTTGAAAATCCACACCGGCTGTCTAATCAGCCATAATAGGCACCAGCATCACAGAGCTACCCAAGAGCAGCAAAGCAGACGTGACGTCACGACAGCGGCTTCCTCCAACAGCGGGGCGTGGCCAGTGCTCACACTTCCTACCAAAATGAATCTGCACGCTCAGAGAAAAACCATGTGGGAATCAGCTTAATCAGGGTGAAGGGAACAAACAGTGACCCTTTGGAAAGGAAACAGGGGAGGAGGAGGGAGAGGAAACGAAGATGAGGTCCGGTTCTAGGCTACCCGCCACCTTCGTGGCTACTATCTGATGAGCATCTCATGTTTTAATTCCAGCCTTCAAAGCAACTCATCTGTAAAATGAGAAATCCATTGTCTGCATCCATAGTCGGTTCGGCAAACAAGGGAGGACCTGACGCACAGCATCAGTTTCCAGGAGTGACACAGATGAGGGAGGAATCTGCTGACAATTCTGTGTTGGCTTGTGGAGCACAGCCCACACAGCAGGCTGCCTGGTCGCCTTAAGGACATTTAGATGATTTTCTACCCATACACACTGAAGGTGTTTCCTAACATATCAGCTAGAGGCCTGGCACAGTGGACCTTGGCCACACTCCAGAGAGAGATGTCTTGGAAACTGATGAGCGGTGCAGAGGCCTTGCTCATGGTGCATGTGTGTTGCACAGCCACAGCAAGGCACCTGAGCTACACAGGCTGTGCTATAAAACTTCTGCTGATCCTGAAGCCACACACAGCTCTTGGCTCCAGCCAGCAGCAGCCTTTGCCAAGAACCTGGCCAGTGAACAGAGTTGCTGCGGTCAGCTTTCTCGCATGTGTCCTCTAGTAAAAGCAGGAAGTGGGGTAAGGAGGGCCAACTGGGGCTTTCTCCTGGGCACTCCATACCCCTGGGGAAACTTCTCTCGGGTTCTGCCTCAGATTGCATTCCCTCTTGGAAACTCAAGCCTAACTGTGGCCTCTTCAAAGGGAGGGTTGAAGTCAACATTGTCTCCGCTTCTCCGTACTTGAAAGCCTGCACCAATAAAGCTGGAGAGAATGCGGAGGAGGTCATGAAAGCATTGTACTGGCATCTCTCTGCAGGAAGGCACACCTGGCATCCTTTCTGGAATGAAGAAGGCTGGACATGACGTTCCCTCTACCCCAGCAGGTGTGAAGGCCAGGGCCAGCAGGGGGGCAGGAGGAGCAGTCAACTGAGTAGAGCCTTCTCAGGTTGGAAGGCAGAAGAAGTGCTTTAAGGACTCCAGAGGCACAACTTTGATAACACTAGGTGGAACAACTGAGTGAGCCAGGGGAGAGGACAGGAGATAGAAGCCATTTCAGAAGAGAATTAAAGCAGGTAGCAACGTGTACTATTAACAAGAGGACAGACATACTGAGTGTCCCTGGCGTAACAACTGCCTTCCACGCCGTGTGGACTATGTTGTTCTGCCCCTTCAACACACAAACGCAGCAGAGTGGTCCCGACTGGAACTGCTGTCTTCAACTCAGAAGACAAAGATCTATTTAAACCTTTAAACATTTTCCCTTCTGAAGGATGCAGCTGAAAAAAAGAAGGGGGGGAGAGAGAAAAAGCTAAATTGTTGATTTTGACACAAGTTTGCGTTAAGCATGGTGTTCCTCACCCTACGCTACCCGGATATGGTAAACTCTCCCCTTGGGAAAAATAGCAAGTGATTCCCCTCTCTAGAGCAGAAAGGAAAATGCATAAAGGAATGAGAACCGGCTGTGAAGATGAGCAGCTCTAGGGAAAGACTGAGCCAGTCCACACAGGTCAAGTACATGCAAGGTCCCGTCATCATGGGCAGTATGCTTCCTCCCAGCCCCAAGCTGCTGCTAGCTCTGTGTGGAGGAAGCAACTCCATAGAATTCCAAGCACTACAACACAGCTGTGTAACAGATTTTGAAGCAATGCCTACTCAGAGTGTTTTTCATGGCCACAGGTATCCGGGGTCCTAATTTGCAGGGGTAAATGCTGAAATATTAAAGTGGGAGAGCTTGTTCTCAATTGCACATGAGACTACACAGCCCCTCAACGGTGTAAAAAAAAAAAAAAACATTGTTGCCCTTCCTCAGTGGCAATGGGAGCTAGGGATTAGTGCAGTTGGTCCATGGCCAAGCATTGATAAAATGAAGTCTTAATGACCTCATTTGCCCATGCCACAGATGAGTTCTCCACCAACAAGCAGACATTACACAAAGATCTCGCGACTCCGTTTTCTAACTCAGCCAGGAGACAATGCTCTGCAATTTCAAAAGGCTTTGTCACTCACGGCTACAGCTAGTTTTGACAGAAAACTTGTGCACATAGGCCAGCAAGATGACGACTCAGAGGGTAAAGGCCCTTGCTGTGCAATTCTGACAAGGCGAATCCAATCCCAAGCACCCACAGAAAGATGGAAGGAGAGACCCGACTCCCCAGTTGTTCTTAACCTCCGTAGACCCCAAGACATATCACATGCATGCACATACCTGCATGCATGTAATAATAATAATAATAATAATTTCAAAAATGTCTGAAGCCCACCAATGATTAAGCTGGGTATTATTAGAGCAGATGGACTGCACACCCATGAATTTCTTGCAACTGCTGTTCCTTTGCTTGCCATGGCCACAGTGTTCCTTTCCACAGCCCTTTTCCTCGAAAAAAAAACAAATAAAAAAAGCTAAATTTCCTTTTGAAAATTTCCTTCAAGGAAGACACTAGTCAGTCCTACGGCATGATGAAGTATCTGTTCTAATTAAAAATAAAAATAAAAACCAGTACGTCAGTCAGCTTCACAGCCCTGCAATAGAATCCCCGAGGAGAGCTGTTGGTGCTTGGTTCTGGAGGTTCAAGTTCAGCATTTGGTGGCCGCGTTGGATTTGGGCTGTGATGGAAGCTTGTGGCAGACAATCTGCTCAGGCTTTGAACCAGAGCAAGAAGGTGAGTGGCCAAGCATGATTCTCACAATCACCTTCAAAGATGTTCCCAGAGGCCTGAGGACCTCTCTCTAGACCCTACCGTTTAAAACCCACGTCTCCCCTGGGGTCCTCAACCTTTAGCACAGAGACCATCCTCATTCAAACAGTAACAGCTGGGTGAGAATCCACCTTGTTCCTACCTCATCTGTTTTGTTTCTAAGTTGACTTCTCATCGCCTGACCACCTACCAATGCGAGTTAACAAGAGTCAACTACATGATATCTGCTTCAGAGGCCATTCAGGTGAGAGAAAGGGGTGAGAATATGGACGGCTGCAGGCAACATGCTTTAAATCTAAGAAAATCAAGCTTGGCATTCCAAGTGCGGTCTCAGACTCTGTGGTCTAGAGGGATACAAGGTGGGAAAAGTACCTCAAACCACCGGAACGGAGCTGATGAAAATCCTCTGTGCTCAAACAGCATAGCAAGTCTGGATTTGCGATGGTACTGATATGCCAGGAGAAAACCACACCTTTTTCTTTTTCTTTCTTTCTTTCTTTCTTTCTTTCTTACTAAATGTAAAATCATTCTTTTATATTATTTTTGTTCCCCAATTTGGCTTTGGTCAGATTCACTGCCAGGAGAAAGAAGACCCTTGGCCATGACCAGAAATTGCTAAATGAGATGACTCAAACCTCTGTTAGGGAGCACTGTTCTAGATGGCAAAAAGAGAAAATAATTTGTCTTCTCAGATAGATCTCTGGGCTTGTGACAGTGACAATCTGCCATCGTTACAATTCAAGAAGCAACAATTTTGACAAAACGCTGCTCCTCTTCGAAATATATTTCGGTGCTCATCTGACATTTCTCTGCATGTCCCCTTTCTACTCTTGTCTTTATCCAAGTGTAACGCATACTCCTCGACGGAGTCCTTGTGAGTCAATCTTCATCTCTCAGCTGTTTATCCCTTCATTTTCCTCAGGCGGATAATCAGAGTACCTGTCAATCCACCAGCTGGGAAATCATTCCGAAGAAACACTGAAAACAGAGGTGTCGCCTGCTCTCCTGAAGGATGGAAGGCAAAGGTTAAACAGCACCACCCCTGCCTGGTGACCCAGTGCCCTGGGCCCATCTATCCCCAGTTCAGACACCATGGCTTTGAAAGGCATTCCTAAGGACTGAAATTGTAGAGTAGGACTTCCCCTGACTGGCAAATCCAGGCCTTTTTGTCTTATCCTGGGGAATCTGTTTGTTCCCTGATTGAAAGCCCTCCTCTTCCCTATACAGATGAAGACTTAAGGTGACTGTAACCTTCTCTTCAGAATAAGTCCCAGCAGGAAGGTTTGCAGATCTGTTTCATACCTCAAAGATTAAAACAGGTCCTTTGACTCATCCTGCTCCATTCTTTTGGAATACCTGAAGTAGGGAGGGCAAAGGAGAGTGGTTGAAAGGGTGTGGGGAAACTGACAGACACTTAAACGGGTGGCCAGAGGCGTCCTCTGCAGACCTAAAATCTGACTTCACATCTGCAGGGAGGAGACAGGTGCAGTCGCTGCCTGTGCAAGGCCCTGAACCTTGGCTTCCTTCCTGCGGGCTCTTCCCAGGGAGCTAAAGTAGGGCAGCCACCCAGCAGGGGGGTCTGTTCCCCTGTTGCAAGTAACTGCTACACGTCTGCCCCTTTTTTCCCTGCTTTGGGAGGCCATGTAAAAACCAAGCACCCCCCACACCCTTGTTTCAGCTCACAGTCTGGGGCCGCATATTCCACAGGGCCCAGCCACTCTTCCTCGGGATGAGTCTACAGAGAAGGCAGCTGGGCATTGTTTGCTGCTAACTAGAGAATTGGAGAGGGAAAATTCAGCTGAGAGCTTGCTGTGCAACCGCCAGGAACTCTCTTGAGCTCATTATTTGGATTAAAAAAAAAAAAAAACCAAAGCAAAGAGAATAGAAAGGAAGAAAATGTGCCTGTGTCTTTACCATGCCTCCCCTGTACCTTGTCCTCTGCTGGGGAGGAGTGTGAAAAGTCAAAGCAGCAGCAGCATTCCTGTTTTCCTCTCAGAATCAGGTTAAAAGGGGTTTCACAGTTGGGTTTTTCCCCGCTTGGATTCGGGTTGTTCAGACAACTTATATTAAAGCGATAGTCTCCATTCCTTTCTTGAATGTAATGGCCCCCGTGTAACAAAAATCATTTTGCTTAAATGTTACGGTGTTCTGTGGAAGTATCATCCTCTTTTACGTAACAACCTTGTTTATCGCCATGAAGATTTGAGTAATCGCCCAATTTATTGAACGTGTACTATGGACCCATCGCAAATTTATTCTTCTTGGGAACTACATAATCTTGCAATAATCACTCCAAACGTCACCATGGAGAAATTGAGGCCCCCAGAGGTTAAATGAATGGCTTAAACTATCGGGACTCAAGTAGAGGATACGGTACTTGCCGCTAAGTTGTCTGACCGCAATGCCCATAACACACCTACTGCACCGTACAATGCCACTGAAGCAGGGGCCCAGAGAAAGTGTGGCACACTGGCCTCCATTTCTTTTTCCTCTTCATCTCACAGGTGAGCAGACCCACAATAAAGGAGTCCCTTCTTCAGAGACTCGGAGAAGAGATGAGAAGATCAATTGCTATTAGTGCTGAGCCAGGCGCCCTGTGCCATCGTCGAGATGCCTGTATTTATTGTGTACTGCGTACACTCAAGAAAATATACATCAATCTTATCCTCCTGCCCTGTGCACCGGAGGTGCACAGCCAGGAACTCTCCAGACTACTGCAGCTTCCCATTCACCTCCTTAAATTCCAATGGAATAGCAGAAACTTATCTCTGAGTACCAGAAGTGGGTAGATTACTACATACAATGCAACCCTGAGAGTCTGCCTAAGCAATGTACTGTCCCATATTTTCCACGTGTTATGGGAAAGCAGGGAGAATTGTTGAGAAGAGCCCATTTGCAGCTGTGCTCTTAATTATGCTTTCTCTGTGAAAGGAGACAGCTTTTCCTCCAGAGACTGCAGCTGCCTTCACGAGGCACGAGACCCAGGGTTTGCAGCAGACAACCGAACCCCACAGAGGTGCCGGGTCCCGTGGCGGACTAAGTGGCCACCTCTCTTTGTGGATTAGTGGCCAGGTCAAGCCATCTGATTCCTCTGCATCTCCGGCAAGCCTGCGGCTCAAGCGCGCTCAAACAGGAAGGTCTGACGGCTAAACAGATGTCGGACGAGCTTAGCTGGCCTGGATCATTACATTCCCACCAAGCCGCTGTCACGTGCAAATCAACGAAGTTGGAAAGCTTCTGCCAACAGTGAGCAGCTTAGAACTGGTAGCACGGCTGGGCCGGAAGTAGCTCCTTCAAATGTCTTCCGTGGACTTTGGGCCATGATGGAAAGAACAGGACCCAGACCCCTGTATAGCTGTACTGGTTGATCCTAGGCTTGTTGAGACCCAAAGGACGTCTGTCTACCCAACCCCCAACTCGAACCTGCAAACGCTGTTATCTTTCTGTCACTGAATTTCACATCTATGAAGACTCCCACTCACTAGGAGGAAGGGTGAGGAGAGTCCAGAAAATGACTCCTTTTTCCTGGTAATTACTCTCAACTATTTCACTGTTAATATATTGCCCATAAAAACATGATCACGGTAACCCTGTGTCATCATTATGTAAGTAGGTGTCCCCAAAGACATCATCCCTCTTGTCACATGACATCTTTGTCGCTGTAGAACTGCTCCTTGTTTCCTTAATCGTTGGTCCTTGGATCTAGTAATCCTCGTGTCTCTGAAGTCTATGACTGTGCAGTGACAGGCACTGCCTGCTGCATGTGACCTCTGCTGGGCTTCTTTTATGAAAAAGGAAACTGCGACTTCACCATCACTGAGGGTCAAGCAGAAACTGACTTCTGCTGTGAGAAAGGAGATGCCGGCCTTCCCTCTTCTCTTTTCTCCATGTTATATGGATTTCTGTCCTCTGAATTGGGGATCTGGTTCAGTGGTAGAGTATTGACCTTATATGTGTGAGACCTTAGGTTTGATTCCCAGCACCTCCAAACAATAAAATCTTTCTTCTGCTCACATCTTCTGTCTTCGTCCCTACCCCAAGTCAGAGGAAAGATGGCATAGGGCCCACAGCTCACCGTTAAGGGGTGGTAAGAAGCTAGTCACTTCTGACTCTGGAATTCAGGTAGGCTCTTGCGGCTTCAGAAGGTCAGTTTACTCGGGTACTTTCCGACCCCAAAGCCCTCCCAAGTCTGTGGCTTCTGCTTCAGCTATGACATTCCCAACAGAAAAAGCTTCCAGGTCAGAAAAGAACAAAACACATTCCAAACTCATAGGTCAATATTTTAGATATTCCCACTCTCCCGTCAAGCTTGTTGGTCTTATTCCAACTATATCTGGGCAAATTTATCTATTCTATTCTTTCGCAAAGCCCTGCCAAGTGAACAGACTTACAATGACATCTGTCTCATCACCTGGAAACTTTGTTCCCATGAGCAAGCGGTAGGCAGGCACGCATATTGTGAGAATATTGACATTGTTCATACTGGTGGTTGATGGAGGCTGTTTAAAACTACACGTGTTCCTACCGCTGCCCTGTTAGCCCCTGATCCTTCCAATAAATAAAACCTGGCAAAGGGTAAGCCAGGATCCTTACCCTGTGCTATCCATTCTCTCTGTATGTCTCCTCTTGATGAATATCCTAAACTGCATTCTTGGAACTCTACACAAGACTTGAGAGTCTGGTCTAGGCAAGTCCCTCCTGGGACTGGGAGGTAGATACTGGTACATCCTTCCAGCAGGTCTCCTCTGGGGTTCTGGGTTAAGAATGAGCTACCAAAAAAATTAATGAGAAAAACTGGAGACCTTTATCCAGATAATGTGACTGTTCTTAAATTAATAAAAACTGGATGTTGTATGAGCAATCTATATACAGTTTGAGATCTCATAGATCACTAGTCTTGTGATTTCATCTCTGCATGTCATTAACTTTGAGATGATAAGAGCTCCTATATCCTAGGAACAATATGTAAATTCCAAGAGATAGCACCCCTTTACTTCCTTTCTGGACATTTTAATCCAAAACTAATTAGATGGAGCAGAAAAAGAAGGGGGGATGGGCCCAGCTCTGCTCAGAATGGCAAGGCCTAAGTGTTTAAGTAGACTCTAACATGCTTAGCCAAGGAGAATGCCCCTGCAGTTGACAGCATCATTCCAGTGAGAGGCAGGGAGTCCAAGGTGTACATTTATGAGCCAGGCATGGTGGCCCTTACCTATCATCCCATCACTTTGGATGCTGGAGCAAGAAGATCTTGAGTTCTGGGCCAACCTGAGCTACCTAGCAAGACCCCCAAAATACTAGAAGTACATTTGGTGAGAGTCTTAAGAGGGAGATGAATAATTAAGGAAGTTGATCAAAGTTATAATACTTATTGAGAGGCTGGAGAGCTAGGTTAGCAGTTAAGAGCACTGATTGCTCTTCCAGAGGACCCAGGTTTACTTCTCAGCACCCACATAGAGGCTCACAACCATCTGTAACTCCAGTTTTAGCGCAGCAAATGCCCCCTTCTGGATCCACTAGTGATGTACAGACATACTTACAATTAAAGTACCCACACACACCAAACAATAATTTAAATACACACTGACAAAAAATAGAAGCCCTGATTTTTTTTCATGTTTGAAGAGAGAGTTACAAATATGAAAGAAGACAAAATTGGAATAACCCTGATAACAATAGGTTAGAATTTCATGTTTTGGTCTAAGGTATGCTTTTTAATTGCATTGACTGATGTACAAGTAAATATACATGTAGACATCTGTTTATGTAGCTTCACATGTATGAACACATGCTCTATATTTCTATGAAAGAAGAGAATCTAAGAGCCGGCCAATCCAACACAATGAGCACACCTAAAACAGATCCTTGTTTCAGAATACTGGTCTTCACCAAAAACAGGCAGAATCACTCAGAGAGATAGACACAGCAAAGAAAGTAGACAAACATTCTAAAATATTAAGCCAGAAACTAAAAAAGAAGATGATTTAAACAAAAGTAAAACAAAGAATAGAGTTCATCGACTAAATCTGATCACTTTCATTATGAAAACACACCACAGAACCATCTATAAACTATTAAAGAGCATGGGGAGGCAAGAACCAATATGAATATCAATAAACAAGTAATAAAGAGTTAAGAAAGCTCTTTGCAATGGCATGCTAATTAATAAATGTAGAAGAAACAATGGAGTGAGAAAAATATGGTATAGCAACTGTGAAAGTAATAGACAAATGAGCTATGAAATATTAATACCTGCTAAAGTAGTAGTAAAACCAAGGGGTACATACAAAGTGTCAAATGCCACAAAAATACATATTAACTATAAACAATAAAAGAGAACCTCTATGGTGGATCAGTTTGACAAACGGAAAGATTAAAGGTAACATGAGTGACCCAGGAGCAAATAGAATTTATGTCACACCTGGCAGAATGCAGTGAAAAGAACACAGAATCCCTTCTGCTATATTCCTACTCAAAATACATAGAGTAAATATTTTATAAAGAAACATCAGACAATTCCAGATAAAGGATTCTAAGAAAACAAACTGTGTATAATCTTTGGTACACCAAGCTCAGGGACAGAGCAGGGATTCCAGATGAAAGAAGACAGAGGGAAAGACAGTCAAGTGGAATCTAATCTAGACCATCTGGGCTAAAGGGCATTGCTGGGACAAGTGTCCAGGCCCTGAATGCAGCTAGAGGATGTAATAGGTAATGTGTCAGCGTCGTCCTTCTGACTTTGACGACTAGGTTGTGTCAAGAATTCCTCTTCATGGAGAGTGCAAACTCAAGACCTGGGTAGAGAAGATTCTGTGTTACTTAGAAAGGATCTAAGAAAACAAAACAAAACAAAAACCGTGTCTCTTAATTGTTTGCAATTCTTCACATAAGTTTGAAAATACTATAAATTTTTTACAATAGAAGGCAGAAAATATAATCATCTATAGTTAAGAGAAATAATATGCACAGATTTGGGATTGGAAAGAATTAGAATGAGCTAACAATTGACCCAAGCCAATGAGCCTTATTCCCATGGCTTTGTGGGAATGAATGAACCTCTTGATCTTGCAGGCTAACACAACCCATCCTCTGAAGAAGAAAGACTGGGAGAAGCAGGCACCAATGGGAGAGGTGTTTATAGCACTCGCGCAACACATGTCAGTCTTGTTTTGTATCCTTCTGCCTGTATACTGGGAAAACAAAGCATGCCGATATAGCTTTAAATCCGGAATATTAAAATATCCTCTATTAATGCTCCAAGCATTATTGCTGCTCTTTCTCCACCAGAAACAAAATCAGTTAAAAAATGATTTTAATAGCTCCCATCTCTTTAACCAAATAAAAGCTGCAGAGCAGGGCACATCAGACTTCATTATCTCTTCGCTGACACTAGCAATAGCAACTGGCTTCTACTTACCACAGAGCCCCTGTATCTGAAGATTCCTTAATTACACACACAGCTTATGCAGGTGAAAACCCCAGCCCTTTCTCACTTCTATTACCACAAGAACAACTTCGAATTACTTTCCATGGCTGAATAGAGAAACAGAAAATGCTGACCCGAAACTTTTCCCTTTCTAATGGTAAAGAAGTTGAAATGGATTCGGTAGAGTTGTCAAGGAGAAAGGAAAATAAATTAGCAAAAATATTGTGTGGCGGTCAGGAGCATGAAGCCTGGAACCAGACCTCCTGCCTTTAAACCTTGATTCTACCATGGTCAAGCTGTGTGATATTACGGAGTTACATAACATCTCTGTGCTTCGAACTTCTCATATGTTAAATAGTAAATAATAAACTTCTCTCCACAGAGTTGTCAGAGGATATAAGAAATTATTTTATGCTAAGTGCTCAAAACAATAATTGGAACATTGCAAATTACTGACAAATGTCAGCTATTATCTAAGAATCAGCAACATGTAGTGATATACATACAAATATAACCTCCTACTCAGGAGGCTGAGGCAGGAGGATCATAGGTTCAAGCCCACCCTGGTGTGTATAACAGCTCTAGCTTTAAAAATAATTAAGGGAATATAAAATGAATGATATTAATTTTCCACTTTTATATTTGTTATACTGTTTAACTCCAGAGACCAAAGGTTACTTCCCTATGGACATCAAAAGCAAGCACACTTTGCATTCCAATATATGTTTTTTGTTAATCTTCTAAAAATGCTGCAGCTGGCTGATCAAAATGCATTATTTTCTTTGCAAGTGCTAAAATGAACTCTATCTTGGGGGAATGCAAGGGAAACTCACGTCTGCATGTTTTAAGTTTAGAGCCGAAAATCTGCTTGAGTCATGAATGCAGAAGATTTGAATGAGATATTTTCACGGACTTTATGAAGAAACTTGAACACAGAGGTATGTGTAATGCAGGCATTTGGGAGGCTGAACCAGGAGGCTTTCCACAAATCTGAGGCTATCCTGGGGTATATAGCTTTGATTGTCAACTTGACTCAACCAAGAATCACCTGGGGAAAGACTCAGAGATTTCCTGCCCTGAGTTGGCTCGTGTGCACAATTGTGGGGGCTGTTTTCACTGATTTGATAGATGTGGGAAAACCAGACATTTGGCCCAGGCCCATGCAAAGGACATGCACTTGGGGGAATGTTTTCTATCATTTGGCATTCACTGTCTGACAGGTCCATCTCCCCCGTTGTTGCTGCAGAGGATTCCTTCGCTGGTATCAGAATCAGCTTCTTCAGGTTTCCAAAAGAGACTGAAGACCAGCATCCTTCCAGAAATATGCCATGCCCTTGATGCCAGAATAGCATGGGTGAGACATCCAGCCTCTTGGAACCGAGAAACTACCAGAGTTCTTAACATCTCCAGTGCGAGTCAGCCATTTTTGGATTATTCCATACATACCGTGGAACACAATCTCAGACATTTCCTTGTAATATATATTCCTTGTGTTGGTTCTGCTCTTGATGAGAACCCTGACTAGTCCACCAAAGCATTACACTGAGTTCAACAGGATGAGACATTGTCTCATAAAAAAATAAAAAGCATTCCCTTTCCACACGGAGCATCATGTGCACCCTGTAAGTCAACACAAGCAGATGAAGGCAGGGCTTGTGCCTGTATGGATGAGGAGACTGAAGTAAGAACCAGTCAGTCGAATCTACCATGGCCCCAAAGAAGACATGCTATGGTTCAACTTTAAAATCTAAATCTCCATCCAAATCAAGATGGAATTACACATCATGAAGATATGGTTTCTGCCCCCACAGATCACTGGGGCATGGATCTGCTCCCTCTTTACCAGATGTTCCAGAGAAGTTGTCTTCTCACAGAGACACGGTCATCTTTAGAACCGCTCCTACCAAACTTTGCATCAAACGGTTATTCTAATTCCCACGCGCCCCACAACAAAGTCTCCTGACAGACACACTGAAACCGAACTTGGCTGGAGAAGATCAGTCAAACTCCTTTTGGGGATTTAACCAGTTATGTTGAAGCAAAGAAGTCAAGTGAGTCTAGCAAAAACCTGCCGGAGCATTAAACCAGAGCTTTCACAGGGTGCTGAATGTCTGGAGGCAATTTGACCAGTTTGAAAAATAAAGTATATTGGGCAAACCTACGTATGCATAAAGAAAAATAGCAAACATTCAGCTTCCTGTAGCACTTTAATCTTGAGCTGAAGCACTCCTGAGAGCAGTCATTTTAAATTCCCAATCCCCAAGGGCAAGAAACGTGGGTACGGTGACAGAATCTGAGAATCCTAAAAGAGGCTCATTCTTTCTATGAGCTCAAGGTTTCTCTTCTTATGAGATTATCATGACAGTTTTAAAAAACTAAGAATGGTCCCCAAGGTGTAAGAGTTCCTTCTATGTCAAAGTAAGAACAAGAGGAAAACCAAAATATCACACACAAAACAGATAAGCACTTTTAATACATCCAAAGTAAAATAATTTTCTAGGGCAAAAACATCCAAAGCTGTTTGAACAGGAGGATAACTTACCAAGGAGGAAAAGTTTATTGCTTGGGTGCAAATAACTCGGGAAAACTCAAAGAGCTCCTGACAGTTTCTTAAGAAGGAGAAGATCACATTTTTAAATGGCCCAAGATTATGAATAGTGAAAGAGAAGAAAAGTGGGCCACTCAGAACCTTGAAAAGGCACTCAGTTTTTACTAGCCATCACAGGTATGCAAATTAAAGTTAAATTGAGGTACTATTTTTTTCATCAGTCAGACTGGAAAGTTTTAATAGCAAAACCTCATGCCTGTGTGTGACATTTCAGTGGAAGTATGAATTGCTGCACCAATTCAGGTCAAAGATTTGGATGCTCATTAACATTATGAATATATACCCACAGAAATCTTACCTCTATAAGAATCGAAGGACCAGTAAGTGGATAAACAGATAAGACATGAGTATCCTTTTTCTGTAATAAATTATTAAGACCTTGTGGCTGGGAGGTACACAAACTTAGAACAATACAACAGAAATCTAGAAGCCATGCACGAGTGTCCAGGTATTAGAGGGCTTCATTTCTTCTGTACTTCCTCTCCGACTGGTGTGTCCCCTTGCCTCTTCCAGATTCTGGAAGTCACCAGGCTCTTAGATGAAACTAGAGTCTTTTGGAAAGAGGGACTCTCAACTAAGACTGTGCCTCTGTAAAATTAGCCTATAGGCAAATCTGTGGAGAATTTTCTTGATTAATGACTGATGTGGGAATACCCTGCCCACTGTAGGTAGTACCAATCCTGGGCAGGTGATCCTGAGTTGTGTAAGAAAGCCAGTTGAACAAGCTGTAAGTAGGTAAGCAATCCAGGAAGCAGAATTCCTCCATGTTCTCTGCCTCAGTTCCTGCCCTGAGTTCCTACCCTGATTCCTTTGATTGCGGGCTATGATGTAAAAGTGTAAACAAATAAACTCTTTCCTCTTCAAGTTGCTTTTGGTCATGGTGTTTTCTCACAACAACAGAAATCAAACTAAGACCACTACTACAGTCTATTCCTAGCATCCCACATGACCTCTATTTCTGTTCTCACATTACCTCTTCTGATTCTGGGTTCAGCTCCATCTCAGGAGAATCCTTGTTGGTATTCCTCCATCGCAACATCTCTCATCCAATCTCACAACCTCCTCTATCCATGAGATACAACAAAATTTGAACATTCCAGTATTATTTATTTGTGAGAAGCCTATGATATTAACAGATACACATACAGAGAGAGAGAGAGAAAGAGAGAGAGAGAGAGGAGAGGTGAGTGCACAGACATACACACATTCACACTCAACCAAAAACAATGGGAGGTAGTCAATTCTCCACTACAAAATTTCAAGTGAGACTCTTACTATTCACAATAAAGTAAATTCTGAAGATAATTAATAATGGAATATACAAAATATTAACTCTAAATCAACCACAGAAAGGTAGAAAAGGGGTTAAGGATGTAGCTCAATTGCTATGGTGTTTGCCTGTTATGCACAATTCCCAACATTACATAAACTAGACATGGTGGCTCATCCCTGTAACTCCAGTTCTACGGACAAGGATGAAGGAGGGCCAGGGATCACAAATTCAAGGTCACCCTCCACTACCCAGGGAGTTTGTTAAAAAGAGGGGAGATATTTTAATAAAGTATCAGAGAAATATTTTTTCAAAAACATAAAACCACTCAACATTTGTACTCCTGAGAATACATCCTAGCAGAATTCTGACTATATATATGTGCATGTGTGTGTGTGTGTGTACAAGGACACTTGCCCCATTCTAATTCTAATGAGATTTTAGTAGTCAGATTTAAAGTAGCCTAAATATTCATTGATAAAGTGGTAGGTATGTCCAACTTGATATATTATTGTGAATTATTATGTAGCAGTTAACTAATTGATATTTATAGAAGAAAAGCTTTATGCCTAAGTCTCAAAAAATGTTGTATGCAAAAGTCATTGCATTTTTATATTAAAATCCCAGGAAATGGTATCTGACTCCCTGAAAAGAACTGAAAGCTCACCACGGGCCCATAAGCCCTTGTGCAGTCTGGGAAATCTGGAGCTACTACAGTTTTTCCAACTGAATTCATCCTACAGGTCTTCTATATAACTTTTCCTGGTGAGACCTGAATAAACATCTCTTCACCCCGGGTAGGGTACCCATAATGAACTAAAGAAATGATTCCACGCATGTCTAACTTAGGGAGTTTATTTCCTTTACTTATAGAAGCATGGATGGAAAGGTTATTTCCAGGAGCATGGGTATCTCAAAGGCAACTGCATCATGGAAACCTCAGCTTCCTGGAAATCCCTGACACTTCCTGCCACACATGTAGACAGTCCCACCACAGAAGTTCCTCTTCCCTCAGGGCTATTTACTACTTCTATAACCTTGGGAATAAGGATGCCTTGTGAGTTTTATAATCTCTGGAGTTTGCTAAACCTGGTAACTTTTCCGGCTCCTTCCTTCAGGAGTCCAAGTTGTAATTGGAGCTAAGACTTCACACTGGTTCCCTTCTTCCTGGCTGTTTCAAAGTACCAGGTTCACATGCACCATTTACACTGAATATTCCTTCCCAGAGACACTTTGCCCACTCTTCTCTCTTATTGGAGTATTTGTTCAGATTTCCCCTAATTGATGAATCTTGTCTTAGCATACCCAAATTAAAATAGCAGCTCCACATATTCTAACCCCTTATCCTCCCAAATCCTTTCTCTTGTTCCATTTTTTTCTTCCAGATCCTGTGTTGATTTACCATACACTCAATCTAATTGTTACTGTGTTTCCTGGTGATCTCTTCTTGTTGTAATTGGAGAGCCAAGATTGTTCCATTCCCAGATGTTTCTTAAGGCGAAGGATAGTGCCTGGCCACAGAGCGCACGGGAAAGACATTGAAGGAACACAAACAACAGCTGGGAAGTGAAGCAATGTGCCCCATGTTGTAGCATCCGTAAAACAGTCTAGGAAGCATGATTCAGTCTATGCCTAATAGCCAGGAAGTCTTTGATGGAGCAAGTAAAGGTGCACCAGTTTGATTGTACAGATCATAACCAACTGAAGTAGAGAAAAGAGATTTTAACAAACTAAAAGACCAATAATATGGAAAGAAGGCATAGGGTTAAGAAAACACAGACTACAAAGATCTGTCTCTTTATCACAGAGTCTGGAACTTTTAACTCAATATAGAAATATCAATTAGGTTTCCGGGAATAGTTTTTGTGCCCTATTTCTTGTTGTCATAATAAGTTTTGTAATAAAGTAACACCGAGAGATAGAAAATACATAACTCTTGACCTTTTATATTTTCATAAAAGGTTTCTAAGAAGATACATTTCTATTGATTTTTGAAGTAGAAACAACTCCCTGGTTAATTAATCTTTCTCACATTATGAACACACTCAGTCCCAGAGCATGCCTCGTTCCACCTTCCCTGGACATTATTAAATGGATATTTCCCAGGCTGAACCTCACTGTGGACTGCAACATTGTCACCTGAACCTGCCCTGCATTGATAACAGCAAAATAGTCTCACTCAGAAACCCTCTGTATAATACCACCATGTCATTTTGTACACGTGTATGTAGCTTCTAGCAGAAACTTGATTGTTCCAAACTAACCCTTTCAGCTTCCTCTCCCTCAACACATACTGACCTTCTGCAGATTCTCAATACTCTCATGGACAACTGAGTAATAATCCCCCCCTAGAAAAGACCAGCCTAAGTCTGCACGATGGGTGACTTACGATAGAGTCACTTTCTAGCCTTAGAAAGAATGAAGCATTTTCCTCTAGTGGCAAAGCCTTCATTGCCCAATCAGGCATACATTAGAAAAGAATCTCAGCGTACAGAATTTTTGGTTCACTCAGCCTGTCATGGAGCTCCTTAACATAATGGAGCCTTCCATAGCCTCGTTGTGCTTAGCCCAAAGACACTCATAGTCATGAAAGGGCAACCTGGAACAGTGACTTCACATTTGCCGTTTCATGTCAATAAAGAGTAAAACACAGCTATCACAGACCTATGCAAAAAAAGATGCAGGTTGTTTTAGGAGAATTATAGAAAAGTGAGTGTAACAGGTTTTTTCCTTTGTGCCACCAACCAGCTCCACAGTCATGACACAGAGACTTCTTATTAGTTATGAAAACTCAGTCTTGTCATATGCTTGTTTCTTGTTAGCTCTTATAACTTAACCTGTTTCTCTTCACAAGTTTTTCCCTCAGGGCTTTTTACCTTTCTTTTTTTTCTGTATATCTTGCTTTCCTGCTGTCCTCATATTCGGCTGGCAGCTGCCTGGCTTCTGGCCCTGAGTGTGACTCTTTCTTTCTCCCTCCTTCTCTTCTTTTTTCCTGTCAAGACTAGATTTCTCCTCCTACATATTCTCTTCGCCCACCAACCCTGCCTATCCCTCTCCTGCCTTGCTATTGGCTATTCAAGTTTTTATTAGACCAATCAGGCAAGGGCAAACAAATGCCAACACATCTTTACATCATTAAACAAATACAGCAAAAACAAATGGAACATACCTTTGGATAGTTAAAAATCACACAGCATAAACAGATATAGCCCATCTTTGCCTAACTAAAACAATGTTCCACAAAATGTGAGTAATTGAGAAAACATGAGAGAAACTCCCAAGAGTGGAAGGGATTTTCAAGATTTCAAAAATCTGCCAAATGTCCCTGCCCAGGGCTTTCTAAAGGCAATGGGGAAAACTGGACAAAGGCTAAGATAATTGTTATGAAATCGGTAATCTCTCTGGGCTATCATGGACCAAGTCAATGGAGGGCCCACATGCTCTATGCATGTCCTCCTGACCCAACTAAGGTGGTAATTCACTGTCCATGCATTGCACACCTGCTTAGGGGTAGCTGAAGCTCATCCGTGTCCACCTGTAACGCAAGCTTTATTAATGGTTGATCTTGACTGTTGGTTATTAGTCCCTTGGCAAGCAGCACTCCCCTCCAATATTGCAGAAGTCTCAAGTGAAGCTGGTTATACTACACTCTCTCTTTATTCTCACGCTGCCAAGAAATGTCTTCAGTGCTTTTAGTTACTTGCTTGTCTCCAGGATAGTCTATGGTTTCTTTCCTGGTATGAGTATGAGCTTGTTAGACGTCATCTTTACTTAAAACTTTGTCTGTTGTAATTAGCTGTGTTAGGCACAGGAATGTGTAAGAAGCAGTAGCACCTAGGGGCAAAGGTCTTCCAGGGGATCTAGCCAGCTGGCCTGCTGACACTGGCCTTAGTTCTTAGAGCATGTCTATTTCTTATCAGATTCTCTTGAGCGTCTTATACCTGGCTATAGGCATTATGGTCTGAATCCTTATTGCTCCTGGCTTCATTGTTTGAACCCTAACATTCTCTTTTAACTCTGACACTCAGCCCTACCACAACACATTAAAACAACATTTAATTTTAAGCATGGATTCTTTTCCCTTACTGCTTAGTACAAGCTAGCCTCCAGACTCAGACAAATAGTATTCAGAAGATTTTAGTCTTCTACAGAGACCAAAGAGAATGCCAACACATGTTCCAGGGCCTATGGCTGACATCTTACACTGTTAAGCCCTACCACATATCCATGGGTTTCACACAGCACCTTTCTCACAGGAGAAAACAGTTTTCCTTCTGAAAAATTAGATTAGGCGAGTTTGTGTAAACTGATGAAATAAAAGACATGTGAGAACAAAATGACTGAGAGTTCCTGCAAATCGAGAGTGATGAAATGTCAGATTTTAGCCCCAAGAAAATGTGATAGAAGAAATCCTACCAGTGTTAGACTTTTCAAAATGGCTGTAAAATTGCACATCTTACCTACTTATCAATGTGACCCGCAGTGCCCTGTGGTATACGTCTGAAGAGTGAGTAGCTGTCTGGGAACAATGATGGTGACGGTGCTGATTGTTGCTGTGGAGTTCACGTGCTCTGCTTTCCTTTTCACCTTTATCAAAAGCCGGACTTGTAGAATGCACTTAAGTCACATTTTTGAAAGCATAGGTTTTGGTGGGATATATTCTGATAACAAGAAGCATTTTCAGGCCATATGAATTTATGATCAAGTTTTTTTTTAAATTCTGCAAAAAAAATAGTTGAATAAAGTAGGGAATGCTACAAAGGTAAAGTCCTTTAAAAATTGTTCAGATGATTACTATGAACAAAATCAAAATATAAAATAAGTTGCTGCTTGATGTTTCCTGACCAAGACCAAAGAAACAATGATGCTTAAGTCTAGTTTGGGAAGCAATGGATGTATTGGATTGCACATAAAAGCATGGGTGAGGTTATCTACAAAAGCATGAGCAACTCAGGTAGCTGCATAATTGAAAAGCTACCGCAGAATGAGAACAGCATGGGAAGCTGTGTCACTAGGTCACGGGCAGGCATTTGTATCACTGAAGAGGTCCTTTTCTCTCACCAATAGTTCCTGCTTATATAACACCAGGGAGTAGGGTCTGAAATCTTCTAAATTTCTTGTTGGTCCCCCAAGTTTTATAAGTTCCTTCTGAGTCTCACGGATCTTACAGTCCTCCCTGCTCCCTCCAGAGAAAACCCCATCTGAAGGGAACTATGAAAATCACAATAGAAGATGTGGGAGGGGCCTTGTCTGGGCTTTTATTTTTCCTTACTGATCTTTTGCTTGTATACTATGGTTTTAAATTTTTGTTTTGGGGGGTTTTGTGCATATGAATAGGCATATCTCAGCCTCAGTCTGTGTTTCATGTGCTTTTTTCTTTGGCTAATTTTTTTTCTGCTTGTTTGTTTTGTCCTTGTCTTTGCACAGTGAAGAGACACCATAACTGTGGAAACTCTTATACAGGAAAGCATTTAATTGGGGTTGGCTTACAGTTTGAGAGGCTTAGTCCATTATCATCATGGCAGGAAGCATAATGGGGAGCATGGTAGCACACAGGCAGACGTGGTACGGGAGAAATAGCTGAGAGTTCTACATCTGGGTTGGCAGCCAACAGGAAAAAAGAGAGCCAGGCTTGAGCTTTTAAAACCTCAAAGCCCACCCTGGTGACACACTTCCTCCAACAAGGTCATGCCTACTCCAACAAGGCCACACCTCCTAATCCTTCTCAAGTAGTGCCACTCCCTGATGAATAAGCATTCAAATAGATGAGCCTATGGGAGCCATTCTTACTCAAACCACCACAGTCCTATTCTAATTTGTTTTTTATCTTATTTTATTATTATTTTTAGATGCCTGTTTTATTATAATGAGAGAGAGAGAGAGAGTGAGAGAGAGAGAGAGAGAGAGAGAGAGAGAGAGAGAGAGAGAAAGAGAGAGAATGTGTGTATTTGGGTGAGTGAGGAAGTGAAGAGGATCTGGGAGGATTTGGGGGAGGGAAAACCAGAATCAGAATATATTGTATGAAAAAACTCTATTTTTAATTTTAAAATTAATGAAAATTTTTAATAAGAAATAGAAGCTCAAAAAGAGAGCTGCCTCTTAGGAGAATGGCATACATGAAACTGCATTGTTGAGGTTAGAAGTGGAGGGGTCATCAGCACAATGTGTCCCAGGCAGCAGCCAGCAGTGCAAGTCAACTTTCTGGTGTTGCAAAAAGCACTTGTGAAACATACCTTAAAAGGGGAAAAGTTTATTTGAGCTAATAGCTTTGGAAGTTCCAGTCCACTGTTGGTAGTTCCCATTTTTGGGAATGAGGGTGCTGTACTGAGGTGGGATGTTGTGGTAGATGTGTGTGAAAGACGCTTCTTGCCTGGTGGTGCCCAAATAGGAAAGAAAGATGCATCTTGGCATGCGGCCATCTTTTTTGACAGTGCACCACAGTTAGAACCCCATCTCTTGCATCCCAACACCTTCTAACACACCAAAGTGACAACCACGTCTTTACCCCGAGGGCTTTTGTAGAATATTCCAGATCTGAATTGCAGCCTCACCCTAGCCTCACTCCATTTCTTCACACACATTTATCTTAACCAAATATTGCTTTCTTCATATGCTAGAAGTACCTAGCAAACTCAACTATTGTAAGGTAAAAATAAAAGAAAATTTAGTAAAAATTAATTAATTTTTACTGGTTTTAAATCACTATTTTTGCTTTTTATAAAATTAAGAAATAGAATATTTTTAAAATATGCAATGATGGATAGAGGAATTAAATAAAGGCTCTATGTCTTTTTAGGTGAGATTACATAATATACTATCATTTATATAAGTGAAAACACTGTTGAGGGAACTGGAGTGTTTTGGCCAATACAGCGGCGATGCAGCAGTGGTGATGACAACAGTGTGCCTAGCTGCTACCTGCTACCTTGAAACTTGGAAAACTCATTTAGCCTTCTGGGTGTGCAGAGTTCCTATGTTGTAAACAAGAGGACCACTAAGTGAGCTTCAGAGCTGAGGGCAAAGCCTCAGCTTCTGCCTTCTACCCATGTCATCCTCTGAAGCACCACTTAGCAAGACCTGTTGATTAATTTTGATACTTAGGTTCAATAACTAAATTCAAGTTGAACTGTCCTCAAGAAAAATGAAAAGAAAAAGTGGGACAGTGTAGGAATTGGAACCTTCATGGCGGGGAGGAGGGGGATTGGCAGTTTCAAACTGTAAATATAAAAACACTAATAAAACATTTTTTGTTTTAAAAATATGAAAACAGAATGTCTCCCAGTAGACTAGGACATAGTCTGAGGTTCTTTACTCTACAGTTTATTCTATAGACATGTCCTATCAGCCAGCCTTGTTGCCTGTGATTCCAGCACTTGGGACGCCGAGGCAGAAGAATTGCCATGAGTTTGAAGCCAGCCTAGACTACACAAACAGACACATCAGGCTAAATAATGAAACTCTTTCTCAAAACATAAATAAACAAACAAACAGACATGTCTTTTTCTTACCCAATTTAAAACCAAAGTTTTGTCCATTTAATTTTCCAACAGCTTATTTCTCAAACAATAAATGCCTGCATAATGAAATAAAATTTTCAGGAGGTAACATTCCATCTATAAAGACTGTTCACAGGTTTGGGAAATATACCCACATGAAAGTTGTAAAGCCTAATAAACATATTATCTATTTCATACAAATAATAGTGTCCTATTATTTTGACAGTCTCAGAGAAATAAGCATTGAGTTCAGGACTGCCACAGACCACTCTATCAGCAGACATTTTTATTGACTGGACTGTTGCCCTTTCAATACCAAATTGATGAGCAATCATGGCAGACAGTCTTATTAAGCTGGTTTGCATATTTATGAAGACCCTATAGCTTCATAAACTGGCATAGGGAAATGAAAGTTTATGGAGATCACTAGAAATGTCAGAATAGTACTCCAGAGATACAATAAAACTTCATAATTCCAATTAAAGTCCCAAACCATCTAAATTAAAAACCAACTTTCTTTTATTAGCTCTATATCATATTTAAATCAAATTTTCTAACACAGGTTCCAGTTTATCTAACATTTCATTGACTGTTTTGAAGCCTTGTCATAGCTTTAGTACATGCAATAAATTTAAAGGATTTAGGTTTAATTTCATGAAAGTTGATTTCTACTGTCTTCAATTATAAGTACAGAAGTTTATCGATAGTTAGACAGAGAAAAAGACCTTGGCAACTAAGATAATAAACAACATCCCATAACAGTAAATCTTCAATAGGATTGTCACTAAAGCTAAAATATTACACTATCATACAGCAGTTTGATATTAGATAAAGAATTATAACCTATTATTTTGTGAAGATGATTTATCAACTTAGAATTTATCTCTATGGTGATGGCTATTGCTATTTGACCAAGAATTATAGTTAAACTTTTATGCATAATTTTAATAAAAACAACCAATATAATAATAATAGAAAGATTCTGTTAGGTACCTGTAGTTTCCAGTTTTATTCCTCTAGATCAGTGGTTCTCAACCTTCCTAATGCTATGGTCCTTTAATACAGTTCCTCGTGTTGTGGTGACCCCCAATCATAAAGTTATTGTATTGCTAATTTATAACTGTAATTTTGCTACTGTTCTGAATTGTAATATAAGTATCTGTGTTTTCTGATGGTCTTAAATGACTCCTTTAAAAGGTCATTTGACCCCATTCCAAGTGGTCACAACCACTGTTGTTGTTGTGTTTTCTAGATGCTTTCATTTACAACCATGACCTTCACCACTTTCTCTACATTCCTGAATCTATTGGGATAGTGTGGATCCTTTCTTGTGGTTAAGAAAGTGTGAAGAAGATTGAAAAAGAGAAATATTAAAGGCAAGAGCACTTATTGGTCTTACAGAGGGTCCAGGTTTGGTTCTGATAACCCATGTGGCAGCTCACAACCATCTGTAACTTCATGTTGGGGAATATTCCTTTACACGGTATGCATGTATGTCACTGTTATTAAGTTAATTAAAAGCTAAATGACCAATAACTAGGCTGAAATTTCAGGGCAGAGAGAATGCTGGGAATAAGGGCAAGGTTGCCAGAAATCACCAGTCAGATGCAGAACAAGTTGGACACACAAAATGGGATGGAGGTAAAAGCCATGTGGTAAAATGTAGATTAAAAGATATGGGTTAATTTAAGTTATAAGAACTAGCTAAAAACAAGCCTAAGCTATTGACTGGGATTTCATAATTAATAATAAGTCTTTGTCTGGTTATGTGGGAGCTGGCTGGTGGGACAGAGAAAGACTCCCTACAAATGGCACCCAATGTGGGACTCAAACCCATGACCCTGGAATTAAGAGTTATGTGCTCTCCCACTGAGCTAGCTGGACACATATTTCAACATAAGACCCGAGAAAAGTTTTTTAAAATGTTACACACACACACACACACACACACACACAAATACACATACACATATACACACACAAATACACACACACACGATGAAGCCAAATGTGGTTTCCTACTCCTACATTATCTCATGTGGGCAGTAGTACAGACAGGCTTCCCTCAGTCTCCCAGCTGCTGCCTGTGAGCTAGAGCTACAAGCACAAGCCCTGTCAATGCACCATAAGGTGAACTGTACAGTGGTTTGAGGTTTTGCTCATACAGACAAAACGGTTACAGATAAGCAGTAAAGCAGGTTCAGATGAAAAATAAAAAGAAAAACTCTAAACAGGTTACAGTGTATTTAAAAATTTATGTAAGTTTAAGAGAAAAGGGGATCATAAAAATGAATAGTTTAAAAATAATACAGCCTCTAAAGAGAGAAATAAAGTTTTTTTTAAAAAAAAAACTATGTGGATGTGGGGAATACACTGTAAATCTGGATCCTGTATGTTACTGTTCTGTTTTTGAATTTTTTTATTGCTGATGAACAAACAATAGCTGCTGAGCAACAGTGGATTATGGAAACCAAGATCCATACCAATGCAATGTATCCATCTCTGTAGCATATTCCCCTTTAATGTAAATAAACATTTATAACCAATATTTGGGAATGTTGGTGTAGTTCTCACCAAACTGTTTCCTGCTGTTTATTGGGTGAAGCATTTCTAGGGTTCATGGAGACCTCTCCGGGGATCTTGTTCCATCAAACCACATTAGCTTGGAAGAAATCCACAGGTTACCATCTTCTGTGGAAACAAAAGCAGAACCTCTTTTCCAAAGTAACGTATTTTTAGACCCAAATTTTGAAATCAAGATACCTTTAAATTATATATGTTGGTTTAGCTTAGCAGTACGTACAATGAAATGTCTCTCTGTACTTAGCTCACTCACAGTCAAAAAATTTAAAGAAAACACAGTAATATACATAATCCAAACTCTTTGAGTATTTTCTATCTTTACATGACTTATTTTTCTGAACTCCATTAATCTATGACTGTCCGTGCTCTGTCTCTTTAAAGACCTTGTTTCATTTTTTATACCATTTACTTCCTTTCATAACTGTCTCTATTCTTCTTCTTATCTCTCCCAAGCCTACGTACATTTATCTAACACTGTGACCAATTTAGAGGTATTTTTTATATGGATTTGTCTTTATTGCATGCATATCTGTAATTATTTTTTGACCCAGAGCACTTTTTTTTAAATGCTAAGTGGGCATGGCTAGGACCAACTCTACAATCCTGCCTATTGGCTATGTCTAGTCCAACATGGCAGAGGCATGTCCACTGCCTCTGAAAGCCATGCACACTGCAGCAGCTCCAGGGTCACAACGGGTCTATGTCACCTGAAGTAACTAGTAGCATGCTGCTCACAATCCCCACTTAAGTGCTTGACTTCCTGAAAGAGCCAGAGTTCATGCTGGCAGCATGAACCAGAAAGCAGCTATTTCAAGACCACATGGCTTGTTTGTTTATTTGTTTGTTTTGTTTTGTTTTTTGGTTTTTTTTTTGCTAATGCTGAATCAGAAAGACTTCTCTTAAAGGAGCTGCAGCATCTCACTGCCAGCAAACAGAGCCCACCTGAAAAAAATTGTGGCTACCAAGAAGCTGCATTTGGCTCCCATTTTTGTGGATCTAAAAAGCTTCTTTTTCTTTTTTTAAGCTCTTTTAGGCTTTATGTGGACGTACATTGCCAAACATTGGGTGTCAATCTTTTGGTGGAGGCTGCTTGTTGGTTTCATGGTTGCCCTGATCTGAAATAATTGCATAGAAACTATATTATTTGAAATACTGTTTGGACAATAGCTTAAGCGTATTTCTAACCACCTCTTATATCCTAAACTAACCCATCTCCATTAATCTGTGCATCACCACGAAGTCATGGCCTACCGGAAAAATTCCAGCAGACTCCAGTGGGGGCATCTGTCTCCTTTGGCAGCTATATGTCTTTTCCTTGACTCTGCCTGCTTTCTCCCAGCATTCAGTTTAGTTTTTCCACCTAGCTCTATGCTGCCCTGTCATGGGCCCAAGCAGCTTCTTTATTCATTAACCAATAAAAATAACACATATACAGAAGGACTTCCCACATCAGAGCTATGGATTCCTTCCAGATTAAGAGAGATCAGATTTGGCCAGAAGACTTCTTCTGAGTATCTTGGATACAGGCATGGGGGAAGAAGCCGAAAAAGACTGCAGGATATGTGACATGTAAGATGATCTATTAAATAAGAACAGCTCTGAGATGAGATGTGATAAATCTTAGATACATAGTCTCCTAATGACTTATTGTTACATGCCATCCTTTCATATGGCATGGATAGCAATTTATATTACAATTGATTATACAGTCCAAATAAAAGTTGACAAATGTTTTTATCTGTTCAAATATAGAACAAAAAAACAACTTTAACTGATGTTTGCACACCACACATTCCATACTTGTGTCAATGAAGATATGTATGCTACCTTTGAAAGCTTATGTTTTTAGAGCAAGGGAACCAAACAGAAAATGGGTGGCCTGTGTGATCTAGCATCTCAGAGTGCCCCTGTTGCAGTTTCCTTGGAGTTCTGTATCCAGAACAGCTTCAAAGCTGCTGGCTGAGATGTTCCAACCTCACATATTACTCCAGCCAGGACTTCAGATGAGGCCTACACTTTCCCATTGCACAGAGACTGGACAACAAATAATACAGCAATATCTCCCAGGATTTGACCCTAATTTCCCAGGGTCTCCTAAAGATACCAGTGCCCCCAGACAATAGCAGTCTATAGAACACAGTGCCCACAGTTCCAAGAGGTGGGGTGAATAGCTTTAGTTCGTTAAATGAGTTAGTAGGTGTTTGTCTTTGTTTAGCAGGTTAGTTATAAATTGTTATTGGTCGTGGTCCAAAATAAATTTAACAGAGAAGGTTAGATTCAGTGATCTCTTTCTGAAAGGAAATGGGGGAAATATAATATAGAAATGATGGAATAAAAAGGGGTGGATTATTGAGTCTACTTTTGAACAACCACTAGTGTTAAATGTTTTGTGTTGGTATGGATTTTTGCATACTGATACAAATTTAAGGTTAGTTTTGTTATGCTGTTTATATGTTTCTACTCTTATTTAAAGTATTGCACCTATGTAGCTCATTGAAAAAAATGTAAAGTTTTAACCTTGAAAGCTATTTTGGGTAGTAAAGAAATACAGGTTAATGATTAGTCACCTATAACAATCAAATTTATAGTCAGTTTAGCTATATTTTCAAGGTCATACAGAGATATGTTTTTGATAGATAGGAGATCTTCAAACACTTCAAATATATACAGAATATGGTGTTTAATATGTTTTAATAACATGAGGGTTTTCATGACAGTGAGACACATCTGCTCCTGGCAGCAAAAATTTACTTCAGAAAAGAACAATGGGCATCAAAGAACCTCCATATGGAGTTTGCTTTCTTTGTGGCAAGAAACTGTCCTTGCCTCAAATGCTGACAGTATATTGTCCAAATTAGAGAAGCAGGACACAAAAAAGCAAATGCCAAACTTTGCCAAGACAAAGTGGGACAGTCCTCCAAAATTTCTGCTTCACAGAAAAGTCTTTCAGATACTCTAGGCCTGTAGGATGAATATGAATACCCCAATGTTACAGAGGAACCCTGAGGTTACTATTCAGGCAGCCAGCTCTCTCTGACATTTCTTAGTTTTGAAAGTTGTTTGCTCTGTACTTCCTGTTTACTCAAGTAATATTATGTCCCTCTGGGGTCTTTGATGGAGTTGAAGACTAGGTAATTATTTTTGCAGTTTTCCTTAGTTATTTTAGAAGGTAAATTATGTACAGAGGTTTAGACTCATCAAGACAGAATAAATAATGGAGTATTTGCTCTAAATATGCCAACTACAAGTAAATTATTTGTATAATTAATTGGATATTTAATTGGCTGGTGGCACAGAGAAAGACTTCCTACAGGACCTGACACCCTCTTTAGGACTTCATAGATACCAGTAAAGTATGTAATACACATACATACACTCAGGCATACATGCACAGAAAATGAAAATCAATAAAGCACTGCTATAATCCCATCCCTACTGAATTATATATGATTATTAAAATAATTTCTCTTAAAAATTAAAGAAAAGATGTTAACAGAAATAGATTTATTTCCCCTTAAATGACTCAAAGAGAAGTGTGGAAGTTTCCCAAAACAAAACAAAAAAAAAAACAACAACAACAAAAAGCATAGTGAAATATCTATCCCTGCCTAGACAAATCTCAGGGGATCACTGCTAAGGATTTTTCTCAAGCTTACTATTTATGTAGCAGCAAAATCTGTTCTTGCTTATGATCTGAACTGGCACAACCAATACCATTTTACATAGCAACTAAAACCTAAGAGGAAAAAATAGGTTCTAAACCCAATCAGAGACATATTTGGCACTAGACTTCATGCTTCTTGTTTTAGGGACAAATTCAAGTCATCTTTGAGAGTGCTTGGTTGATAGTTACCATTGAACGCTCTTCTTTTTCATAGCAAACTTTCTTCAACAAACCTGCTCTCAATCCCAACTGTTCTTCCACTGTCTCAACTGCAGAGACCTCTGCAGTTCATTTACTTTCTTGTTGAGAACAGATTTTACTTTCTTCAATCATTTAAAATCAAGTAAACTAATTTAACACTTAGATTTATAAAAATAATGCCTCCTACTTAAATTCTATCTAAAACAATCAGGCCTTTTGACTTCATTAAATGCTTTTCACATAATTATTGTAGCCCTTTTGTAACCCTACCGATTCATCATCATCTACACATGCTAAATAAAGAAGACAAGGCCTATAGAAATTAAGTGGCTTCACAAAATAACTGTTTAATAAGGGATTTAAAATAAAAGCTTAGTTTACAGTTTTCTTCACCATTAACTGAACTTACTCAGAAAACCTCACCTTCCAACCACGTTGTTAAATAAAGTTTATTCTAACTTTTAAAAATGCCTGCAAAGCACAGAAGTCCCCAGCATGCATCACTTACCTCCCTTTAGACTTCATTTTGATAACCCCATTGGATGTGATTTGTTAGTAGCTACATTACACTCTTAAATTTATCGTTAAATAATTCAAGGAATGAAAACTTTTAAAAGACACCTTTTTAATGACTTTAATTGATTCTGAGGCCAATTATGCTTTATTTTTAGTCTCCTATAGAGCCAGACTCTTGATAATCGTCTTTTTGTTCAGCTTAGCTATTTGCATGAATCCTCTCTCCCTTTTTAGAGACTGAGTATGTATAGTCCATGAAAGAAGTTGACATGTAGCCTCAGGGGGCCTCATTTCTCCATGCAGCATCCAGAAGCACCAACTACAGAGCTGTGTTTACTAATAAATGTTTGCCAGAGATGGCGTGCTAGTGACTTGCTCCAGCAAAGTCATCAAGATGGGACAGTTTTCTAACCGATGAAAATAAAGTACACCATGGGAAGAATATGTTATCTTTCACTCCCTATAAGCATAAATAACAGGTTAGCAGTAGCCTGATAGCAATCAAATATCTATAGTGTGTTTAACCAATCAAAAATTAAATTAAAAAATTTAAATGTGTTCAAAATGGGAACTTTTAATACTAAAAGGAAAATGGGCAACAGATATAATGAAAAAGAATTAGTAGCTTGAATTTTAACAAGTCTTTTTTCATGCATAAGAAAAGAAAATGAAGACTGTAAGTGGTCAACATCCCACACACACCCACAAATTATTTTGAAGTACCTGGAAACTATTCAGCATCATATTTAAAGAATGCTGGCAAATTTGTGGCAAAAATTTGTAAACACAATGGAACATGCAAATACGTAATAAAGAAGTAAAAGTGTACACGGCATTTAGTCCTGGCCATTCTACTCCTGGGACTGCAGGCTAGCTTGCTAGTTGTAGAAGACTACTCTTTTCTCCAGCGCCATCATGCGTCCAGATGCAGCCCCCACCCCAGCTCACAGAATGCATCTTCTACTTCTCCTTTTGCTGCATCAAACGGGAGAGTGGGAGCTGCACAACCGCAGCCATCTTCTAGATGTAAGGGAGAAACCAAAACTATCCTAAAGCACTGCTCTCAAATCAGTGGGCCGTCAGATGAATGCCAATACCTATCACATAGCCCCCAAGCTCGCTATAGATGGATAACAAATTCTGCTTGTTATAGCCACTTAACGATCCACAAAAGAATTAACGCAGCCTGTTCGGAAGGCAGCTTGTAGTTATTTGTAGCAGGACTTACTTTTATGAGAGTTAAAAAATGAGGTGAGCTAATACTTAATAATAAAGATATTTAAGAAATAATTGTGCATAAAAATAAAGTTTAAATTACAGATTTAATTATATTCATGACCCAGGTTGCTTTTTTAACCATTCCCTAAATCCACTCTGTATCATGACAGTTTGCTCTTCCTCAGCAAAGACACGAAAATATTTCTCTGAGGGTTTTTCTTAGACAAAGGAATGTCTTTGAAAATAACAAAAGTAGTCTTAAGATGACTTCTGCAAATTTACTTCTCCAAAAAATCTCAGTAGTGTCTAGGAGCATAAATAGGCTTGCCTGTCAGACCTATGGGTTATGGAATAGAGCTACCTAGTCCCAGTTTAACTGAAGGGAAGCCTTTCTAGACAATCTGTCAACTTGGAAGCTACTCCAAAATCAGAAGAGTTGCCTTGATGGCCTACAGCTACCACAAGAGGAAACTCAGATGAGAGCAACTGAGCCTATTCTATAGATCTATGATGTGAACAAATATTTACTATTGCTTATCAGATTTGCAACTGCTTGTCCCACAGTATTTCTATGGCAACAGATAACTGATGTTAAAAGATTGAAAAGTATGTATTCATCTATTTAGTATTCTCTAATTATCCTAAACGTACCGGGAATTATACTCAGTGGAAAGAGTAGGGATACAGAATTGTACTATCCAATGATATGAAATTATAAATAATAACTGTGTTTGGTGGCAAGATTAGAAGGATGTAAAGGCCAAAGGTTGCTTTTGTTTTCAGCTTTGTTTAATAAAACCTCTGCAACAAAGATTTTTCTATACTGGTAGCCTGGGCAGGATGAAGTAATGAATAGAAATGAAGGACTGGGGAAGAGGAATGAAAATAATGGGGTAGACATGGGTAAGAAGACGTGAGGATGGCCAATCAGTCATTTGGAGCATAAAAATGTGACACATGTTTGTATGGTCATTCCAAAAAATAGCAAAGTGTGGCACAAACCCAGCAAAAAAAAAAATGGCAAGAGAAGGCAAGTGCCAAGTATGCACTTAGCTGAAAAGGAGACAGGAAGAAAAGGTGGGGCAGCCTGTGTATTTAGCATAGAAGAACCAGAGGGTAAGAACTGTTGCCTGACCATCTCTGCCTTCCAAGCACCAATGCATCTACACTGTCTGCTAAGAATGAAGAAAGTCAGGTGAAAACATAACAGAGAGAGAGAGAGAGAGAGAGAGAGAGAGAGAGAGAGAGAGAGAGAGAGAGAGAATCTGAAGATAAAATTCGATAAGGGGAAAATAAGTGTGAATAGCCAAAATGGGTTCTGAATTGTGGTGAAACTTGTTACCATCTGTCTCACATGAGAAGTTATGCTTGGGAGGAATCTTGAGAGGTGATTTGAAGTGACAGCCCAGGGGAACCCATACAAAAATAATACCTTCATAGTTATCGTGATGATTGGTATTTCTGAAAAGCTCTGCTCCTTTCTAATGCACTTAGGGCTCAGCCTAGATTCAGTCAGACATGCGAGAACAAAGTAAAACATAAACCAAAAATGCCCAGATGAGAAGAAAAATAAGTTATCTTCATGCATTCAATTTACAATTACAGCTCTAATTAGAACATCTTAACACTCCATTACTTGATGTGGATTCTTTTCCTAATTCTATTTTCACCATCGTAATAGCTTCCACCCCAAACTGCATTAAAAGATTCTATAGTTGTAAATTTTTGAGTATCACCTTGGGAATAAAATAACAAAAAGAATGGATCTAACTAGAAATACATACATAAGAGACAATGGTGTTTTGAGTCAAAATTACAGTTTAACTTACTCAGGCATGCCGTTGCCATATTGTCTGCAAAAGAACACAAGGGTTTTCTTTGTTTGTTTATTTGTTTGTTTGGTTTTTTAAGCATACTGAGAAACTCAAGGAAGTGATTTAAGGGCTATTTTAATGTTGGCAACTATGAAATCCAAAAATTGTAAGTTTTGCAGAAATAAGGCTGAAAGTGACTGATACTGCTGGTCTCTTTGGCTTCACCAGGGAAAGCATGACTTGAATCAACAAGATAAATTAATGTGTACTCATGTATGGCTGGATTCTCAGAAAACTATACTTTTATATCAAGACACTCTTGGTTCTTTAGAGATTTCTAACCTGTCATCACCCCTCACTGGCCTCACCCATGTCTCCTCTCTGAACATACACTGAAATACTACCAGTCTATGTAGGAAGTTTACAGAGTCCTCAAAGACCATCTCGAGGCCTTTGTAGAGTCTCTTCTAGATGTTGAGTTCAAAGGCTTTAAGATGTCGACAGATCCTGAGACAGACAAGCCAGAAAGGTCTTTGTCGTTTTCAATGTTGTTTCTGCCTCACCTAAAATGACAGCTGTGCATGATTGCATTGAAACTGTAATTTCACTTGAAAAACTAAGATACAGTCAATACCTGATCCAGCTGAAGAATTTACAGAGAAAATGATGAAAACTGGGACCACGTGTTCAGGTTTAAAACTGTCTGTGGAGAGGACAGATCAAGAGAATCAGTCGCACTTGTAAAACACCACAATCTTGCCCCCATTCTCAGTTCCTTTACCTCCTATCCAGTAAACAGTGGTCAGGTGCCCCAGTGAACCCTGCGAGTGCCTAGATGTCTGATTTTCACTCTCTATATCAAACAGCAGAGTGAAGTTGAGTTGACTCTTACCTGGGAAACCCAGAGAGTCATGAAAGCGAAATGAATGGACACAAGCATGGGCCAGGATGAGGTTAACACCAGTGGGATTGGTAACCAAGAAAAGAGAAAAACAAAAGACTTAAGGTGTAGTCCACAAAACATAAGGCAAGATGGCGTCCTAAGTACTCACTAAATTTATCTATGCTGCTCCTTCTGCCTCCCAGTGACGAGAATAGGAACTAGACATTGGTCAGGTAGAGCTGGGAGCCCAAGGTATCAGTTCTGAGAATGATTTTGTTGAACCCTAGGAATGCCAGGTAAGAGTTCTGGTTCCTGTTTCTTCAATATTTCTTGCCCTTGTCAGGAAGTTGTCTAAACACAAGAATGGAAGCAAACCTGAGAGGTGGCACTTGGACATCTCATAGATGAACCAATTGGACTGACCATCTCATCGCCCTCCAGGTCCATCGTTTTACCCCAGGCCCTTCAAAAAGCTCCCAAACCAGCACCTTAATGGTACCAATTTCCGGAGACACGCCCCTGCTGTACAGGAGCTCTGCAACACCCCACTCCTTTCTCTTGCTCCCACATGTGAATCTATAACTCCCCTTCTGTGATCCACAGACTTCATTGTTCAAGTGTGAGAGACAAGAACCAGAAAGTCACTGGCACAAGGCAGCATTGGTAGCTGTTCTTTAAAATCCTAGGCCCTCACTGCCCCAGCTAAATTCAGAAAGAGTAGAGAAATCTCGATCAAACTCAAAGACACCCTAAATTTCTAGTATGACCAAGACCACTGTAAATGAGAAATTCCCAGTATTGGGAATCAATAAAATGCCACTGGAAAACTTTGGGAGACCCACATGAGTTGCCACGTATACTGGGGATATTGAAGTCCTTTGTCTGGGTTCTTAGTCTCATTAATAAAAGAATTAAGAACAGGCTCAGAAGGAAATACAAGGGCAATTTTATCAGAGTTTCAAAGAAACCTCCAGGGCAGACAGGCTATTAATCTCAGCAGCTGCCAAAGACGAAAGATGAAGAGGAAAAGAGAGAACCATGCCTTTTGAGTTACATGTGGAGGTCACCAAGAAACCATGTGGTAGACAAGAGAAGCATGGCATTGGGGTGGAGCTTCAGAGAAATAGTGAGTAACCCTGAAGTGTCCAGAAAAGCATGTTTAGAAAAGATAAAAACTTAAGATTAAAAAAAGTTACCCGGCTGTATGCCATAAGCAACTGCATAGAGAATGGGGATTCTGGGAAGGAAGACATATTGTCTCACTAAGGGAATAATTAGTCCTCCTATCTCTTCAGCATGGTTTATGATCAGCCTTCCCAGGGACTGGCCAACTCAAGGGGATTAAGTTTTTGTTTTGCAAGGTCTGATTCTTTATTTGCTATTCATAAAGACTTAGTTTTGACTGGACTTGGGCTTAGAAGTAGAAGTTCTCAGTGAGGACAGGCTGCGTTTTTCAACAATCCGTTCCTGGAGGGCTGTGTGTGTGTGTGTGTGTGTGTGTGTGTGTGTGTGTGTGTGTCTTCCTTTGGCTTTTACAACTCTCTTAACCCAAAGTTTAGCATGTTCTGCAGCCTCCTCCTTATTTTACTTCATGCATTATCTCTCCAGAGCCACACATCTGTATTCGCACTGCAGGCCACAGAGAGTAACAGATGCTGGATCTTGGGGGTTTGGGTCATTGGCTTCTTATCTTCTTTGTTTAAGGGCTTTCTGACAGCTTATTGACAAGCATCATCTTTTTTAGCAAGAATAAAAGGTTTTCTGATTCTGCCAGCTCTTTTGGGACTCAGCTACTACTCAGCTACTATTGAAATATAGTAGCATCTGCCAGTACAAGAATATTCTTCTCTCCATTTTTTACAATAACCAAGTTGAGAGCACTCAGACTGGCATCCACTACACATCCAGAAGGAGACAAGAGTCCTCTTCCAGTTCTCCTTGCTCTGTAACAAGAATGCCCCATACTTAACAACCGGGTGCATTCTGCTGAAGGTCAAGACACCTTGCTTCATGGGAAATCCTTGTTTGTTCTTTCCACCACTGATTCACACCATCCAACCCTCTGTTCATTGCCCAGAGTATCAGCACCTACTTCTGAGGCCATTCAGTTCGCATAGGAAGACTGAAGCTTGTGTTCATTGTCCGCTTTAGAGAGCTTCTGACAGCTGGTGACTGGGAAGAGATATTCAGCTTGGAAGGAGATAGTCAGCTTTATCTTGACATGGCCAACCACCTAGGAGGAGCGACAGAAGAAGGAGGAGGAGGGGGAGGGGGAGAAGAGAAGGAAGAACAACTCAATTAGGTTAACTCGTGGGAGAGGAGAAAATGAAATCTCTACCCACTTCCATTGGGATAATGCTCTTGTACACTGTAAACCTTTGTCACTCATATTGGTTTAAGAAAAAGCTGACTGACCAGTAGCCAGGCAGGAAGAACAGGCAGGGTGACTAAGAGCACTCTGGGAAGAGAAAAGGCAGAGAGACACAGTCAATATGTCCATAAAAAAATGTTCCTGCGCAATGCTGTCCAGCCTGACTGCTTGTCTTTCACTAGCAACCCACAGGTATATTTGGTCTCCTGCCACCAGAAAGAAATAATTGTCCTTAAAGGGCCTCAACAGAGCCTTAGTTTTGATGCTGCTTTAAAATACACCCTCCCCCCCGGCGAAGGAACAATCCTAAAACAATTTAGGAAATGAGCTGAAACTGGTGAACGGCTATAACCCATTTTCATCATGAAAATCTAGAGCTTCAGCTCCGAAGCTGTTTGCCAGAAGCTCTGGAGCAGTGTGGAGACTAGAATCTCTCACATGTAGCTTCCAGGCAGATGCTCGTTCAGAAGGAGACAGGAAGCCCACATGTCCCTCCTCCCCTTCCTGGCTAGAAGACCTGAAGGCAAGGCTGAAGGACTCTAGCAGGCCCAAGCTCCCCCCACCCAGCCCGCACACACATACACATGACAGGCTTGGTCCTTTACCCTTTCCTTTCCCTTGCTAAAAACCATTAGATTCCATTCCTAAAGTTAGCCTCCAAATCCATTCCCTTATTGGGCCACTGGCTCATTCCTGAGACAAAACATCAGGGTCCAACAATCAAAATTCATTATTTGGTTAACATGTCCAACGAGGATTTTTCAGCTCACTCTAGCAGACTCTGTCTCTTTCTCCTTAAAAACCTACTCCAGCAAAAAAACACCTGCTGCTGCTGCTGCTGCTGCTGCTGCTGATGATGATGATGATGATGATGATGATGATGATGATGATGATGCTCTGGGGTATCAGATGATGATGCTTGGTGCTGAGAATTCGGTGTCTGAGTGTGTCCTGTCCTGCCTCCGTGGGGCTGCCCTCACCTGCAAGACCTAGGATAAACTTGGAATTGCTGCTTTTGGGGTCCCTGCCCTGAGCTGCCTGTCCAGTTTCTGTCTTCCGATTTCATCTCTAGTCTGAACCTGAGTCAGCCCACAACCGGATACAAGCAGCAGGAACTTCACTATCCTTCCTCCTCCCTCAGCTGCCTTCTCTCATTCCTGTCTCCCCAGTCAAACCTTCCAAGGACCTATGAGTTGGGGAGTGGGGGGAACAGAACAAAAAGACGGTGCTTTTCACCGCACAGAACACAGGGGAAGATGATAAATCAGGTTGACTGAAAATAAAGTTCTATTTTTTTTCCAGTTTTGTTTTAGTTTTTGTTTTGACAAGGTTTCTCCGTGGAGCCCTGGCTATTCTGAAACTCACTCTGTAGACAGGGTGGCCTTGAAATCAGAGATGTGCCTGACTCTGTCTTCTGGGTGCTAGTATTAAAGGTGTGTGCCCCCACGCCCAGTGCCAAATTTCTAAACTGAAAGGAGTCTGTGACTTAAATTCTGGGCACACAAGTCCACTGGATGTACTCATGTTTTTATTCCAAGGCAGAAGAAATGTATCTTGCACTGAATGAAACTTCAGGAGTTCCAAGGAGAGAGAAGCAAAACTCATTTTAATAACCTCTTGAATCATTTGTTCAATCAGTGTTATGAAGCCCTGAGAATTTAACAGTAT
Organism: Ondatra zibethicus; assembly: GCA_004026605.1. Taxonomy (NCBI): domain Eukaryota; kingdom Metazoa; phylum Chordata; class Mammalia; order Rodentia; family Cricetidae; genus Ondatra; species Ondatra zibethicus. The sequence continues at coordinate 88,536 of PVIU01002646.1, forward strand.
TTTAAGGCTGGCATCTTGACATGCGTGCATAATAGGACCAAAGGATGAGATTTTTAGCTAACAAGATCATTTTCTTTTGCAGTTGCATTTAGATAAGATGTTCACCTTCCCCTTCAGCCTCAAGTGGTTCACAGTCCCTCCCGCCTCCACCAGGGTCTCTTATCTCCATCCTCGCCTAGCAGGTGGGGGCATTTGAATTTGAAGGGGAAAGAAGACCTTTACACCACAGCAGCAGAGGAGTATTCAATCTGGATTCAAACAACTACGTCAAAATCCAGACACGGGCCCTTTCTGGTCTTGTTGAAATGGGGAGGAGCAGGAGACTTGGAGGTTAATGAGAGCCTTCTCCCTCACCTCAGGCGGGCTGCAGCTCTGCAGTTCGGCAGCCTGAAGCTCACAGTCACAAAGCATTTCCACCGAGCTGAGTGGCTCTGGCTTCTTGTCTGGCCGCTTCCAAGAAGGAATGGCACAAGCCACTCCGTATGAGTTTTGGAAGACAGTTTCTACCGCAGAAGTAAGCTGCATGCCTGAACAACAAGGATGGGCCCAAGGGAATGAGGTACTGTGGACTCACCAGTGTTAGGGCTTTCCTAAGACTGATGGTGTAAATCTCCTAGCATATAGTTTCCAGGCAGGACTACGTACATAGGAGTAGAAGGAAAAGGAGCAAATCTCTCTTCTGTCCCCTTGGCCTATGAACAGGGCAGAACCAGCGACATCTGGGCTTAAACACTTCAGGCATCCTTGGCCTCCAGCAAAGACATACATGTTAGCAGGACACATTACATGTCAGGCTTTTAGCGAGGAAAAACTGCTTGCTTTGCAGCGGGTGGGGGAGGGGGCTACAGGAACACTGCCTAGACCGTTTCTGTCTCATGTTATCTTAATAATAGCAACATCAATCATATAATATTTCTGGAACTCAGAAAGGTTCAGAGGGTGAGGTGTATTAAAGGTCTGCTTTACCAGGTAACTTAAAAATTAAATAAAAATTAAATAAGATAATTACTGCAAGGCACCTCATCCAGAGTGGTGCCCTGGTGAACGCTAGTCCCTTCCTCCCTTTGATTTCTTATCGCAATGTTCGTTAGATGAGGAAATTGATTTTTGTATAAATAACCGTTCAATTGTCTATACTGCTGGCTTTTCGTTTAGATGATTTGAAGCCTTCAACAAAATTACATTAAGGGAAAATTCTACCTAATTACAAATAATAACCAAAAATTGAGTTGGCCTCAATTAAAACAATTTCATCCAAGACTCTTCAACACGTTAAAGTTAAAATATGTGGCAACAGTATAATTAAAAAGTCAAAAGTCTGATAATTGCCTTGTTTTGCAGTGAGTAAAGATAAGCCTATGAATTTTTTTAATTCTCTCCAAAGGTCTGTGTTTACCTTTCACTTGGCCTCCTCGATTTTTATTTGCTTTTTACTGTCATATTATGGTCCTTTTCAATGACTACTTCAATAACTAGAGTTTCAGGGTGATTAAGCTTTTGTCTTTGAATGAGTGGTTTTAATGGCTGACTTTTCAAGTTCTGATTGCATTGACAAGTGAAGAGTTGGAATACCTTGCTGATAGAACAACTTCAGATGATGTCATGGGTACACTGGTAAGAACAGAAATTAAAGACATAGCTGGAACGTCTCAGAAAGAGGTGGAATCCAAACACTACCTAGTCTAGCCCTCCAGCCTATGTATGAACGCCTCAACCCTATCCTACTTAACGACTACCTACCTCAAATTAGGGACCACCAATAAAACAGAACTTACCTTGGTTATGAGCATCTAATTAGATTTTCATAAGAACAATTTATTTCCTTGTTTCTAAATCCTCAGTTTCCCCCTTCTCCCTCTCCCCAGTCCCTCCGCCACACCTGCCCCCACCATCCTCTCCTCCTCCCTTATCTTCAGAAAGGGGCAGGCCTCCCACGGACATCAGCCAGGCATAACATATCAAGTGGCAGTGAGACTAGGCATCTCCTCTCCTATTAAGGCTGGAAGAGGCCACCAGGTAGGAGGAAAAGGTCTCAAAAGCAGGTAACAGAGTTGGAGACAGCCCCTGTTCCCAAAACTCAAGCGGCACACAATAACATGTGCTCAGAGGATCTAGGTTTGTTCCATGCAGGCTCCCTAGCTGTTGGTTGGGTCTCTGTGCGCCCCTGTGAGTCCAGGTTAGTTGATTCTGTGGATTTCCTTGTGGTGTCCTTGGCCCACTGGTTCTCACAATCCTTTCTCCCCCAGGGAAAAAAAGGGGAATTTTAATGCAATGATTCTTCATATTGGAGTGAAATCAATTGGTTCATTAGCAGAGTCCCTTCTAATCTGGGCCCTCTCAGAGGTAATAGTTCAAAAAGTATGTGTGTGTGTGTGTAAGAGAAAGGGGGTGGAGAAAAAGGTGAGAACCGTGCACCCATGTGGAGGTCAGAGGACAGCTTTTGAGTTGGTTCACTCCTCTTCCAGTGGTTTCAGGGATCAAGCTCAGGTCTTTGGGCTTGTGCAGCAATGACTTTTACCCACCAAGCCTCCTGTATCAGTTACTTCGATGTCATTGTGATAAAACACCATGACCAAGGGAAGGTACAGAAGAGAGTTTATTTGCTTCCGGTTCCAGAGGGCCAGGAGTGCCCCATGGGAGGGAAGTACAGCCAGGAGTAGTAAGCATGGCCGCAGGAACAGGGAGCTGAGAAATTTCATCTTGAACTGCAAGTAGGAAGCAAAGAGAGCAAATCGGAAGTGACTGGAGGATTTAAACTCGCAAAGCCCACCTCTAGTGACATACTTCCTTTACGAAGGCCACATGTCCTAAAAAACACCTCCAGTAGTGCCACCAACCAAAGACCAGGTACTCAAATGCCTGAGATTCCAGGAGACATTTCTCATGCAAACCTCCACACTGCTTCTCCAGCCCCAGTAAAGAGGACTTTATTTCTCTCGTGATATAAATCAAATTTCTCTTTTAGTTTTGACTCTAACCACACAAGAGAAACATTGACAGATAGCTTCCTTCAGAAATATTCCTCAGCGTCTGTGTGAGCAACCAGCTAATCTGAGGCACATAATAGGCAGGACTTACAGGTCTGACTAGGCATATGCTGATTTACAGGTCTCTCTAAGCATGGGCCACAGTGATATTCCTAATTAGAGAGGATCGTTGTTGCCTGTGAGTCTATTGAAGCTACTCAGGGCCTCCATTTCAAGGGGTGCTCCCTGAAGCTGCAGAAAGTGAATAATACCCAGAAATAATCATCATTACACACCAAGAACAACACCTAATAGCAACACAAAGTGTGAAGTTACAAGAACAAACAGAAAATGATGGGCTTCCACCATGCTGTTGAGTTGCACACTGTCTAAACACTCAGTCAAAATACTGCATTTAAGCTTTTCCAAGTTTAAGCCAGAATTCCATAACTAAGTTGAACTTACAAGTTTGTGCTTCAGATAGAACTATATTTACATTCCCATTGCAAAAGCTGATTTATGCTTTTCCCACACGCAGGGAAAATGACTACTTCTGTCACCTGGAGTGGAAATCCTAGCCATACACCACCTGAACGTGCAGGGTAAAATCGGGAGTAAGGAATGCATGCTGTTCAACCAAACAAAACATAAAGTGTGTCAGCAACATAGCAATTATACACATCCATACTTCAAAACACTCATCAAACCCCTGCCAATTGTGTTCCTCTATTTAGTGCACAATGGGTCACTCGGATCCTGACTGAGCAGCTACGTGGCTACCTCTAAATTATTATCGTTTGAATTTGAATTTCTCCCACAACAATTTCACTCCATCGGGCACTTCAGGTCATTGCTATGTATCACTCTGAATGCTAACTCCGCTTGTGTAGCATGAAAGGAAATCATAGAAATAACATTTCTTTTGAAACACAACATTCCTTAATAGCTTCTGATCACACTGCTGAGAAGTGTTTAGTTGATCTGCTAAAGCTATTTTATAAACAGGAATACATTTGTACTTCATAGTGTAATATATTAGTTGGTAAACACATGCTACTTTCCCATAATCACAGCCGCTCAAGAGGCCAAGGCAAGAGAATCAAAAGTTCAAGATCTATCTAGGCTACAGAGTGAGTTTAAAGCCACACTTGTGACTTTATGTGACCTTGTAGCCCAAAAGACATTTCAAGGAAAAAGAGGGCTGTGAATGTAGCTCAGTGGTAGAGTGCAAGCAAACACAAAGCCACAGGTTCAATCTCCAGTACTGAAAAAAGAAATCTGCTCTATAGTTAACAAAATATAAATTCTATACAATTATAATCCTACACTACTTGAGGACTAATGATAAGAAAGACATATATATGACAGACTAGATACTCTCTAATATCTTCAGTCATGCCTGACTGGCACCATGAATGGGCAGAGGACTGAGGGTACGTCCCTGCTCCATCAAGGCTTATCTATACGACTCATTTAGGGAATGCTACTTGAGCGACTACAATTGATTCCGTGCTTTCAGAGGCCTTGTAAGTTTCTGTCATCCACTTGAGATAGTTGATTTGACAGCCCTTTCTTCTACTTGAATCCAAGAATAAAAGAACGTTTGGAACAGACTAGAACCCATTCCATTCCCTGGAGCCCAATCCGAAACAAGCAAGAAAAGTTGAGCAAAACCACAGCCAACCTGTGAACACATGAGTAAAAGCAAACACGTGTTCTCTTGTCAACCCTCAGATATTTAGGGTTGTCTGCCATGCAGAAGAGGTTGATGAGTATTTACCTAAATGCTTCTAAAAAGCATGTAAGGGATTGCAATAAATCTCACCTCAACCAGGATTCTGACAGCCAAAGTTATTTGACTGAAAGGAAGTTCACTGGAAGCTCGAAAAGCCATTTTTGACTCTTTAATAAGACTTTTTTTTTTTGTCTATCTGATTCTTCTTGGTAAAGCCAAAGGTCCTGAAACTGTTCCCATTGTCTTTGAACACTTTCATAGGAATGGGAAAGCAATATTTAAAAGTTCAGAAACCTATCTTCACAAAGAGTGGCAAGTTGTGCCCTGAATAAAAGTGTGCACCCCCCATTATTTATATTTTTGATTCTGGGGTCAGCTCCTTCCATTTTAGATCACTTCTTAGCTTCTCTCACCTTAATGCAATTGGAGTATGATACTCCTACATTCTGTTACAGACATCTTTGAGGATAGAGACCCCTGTCATATTCACCTCTGTATAAATTCCCCAAGGGCTCATCAGTTACAGAATGGTGGAGACAGAGAAAGGGAGGGAAAGTGGGAAAGAGGGACATAGAAAAGGAGGGGGAGAGACTTGGTACGGCAGCCAGTGGTAGAGGACTTTAGCTACGGCTTTTTCTGAAAGATCTACATTACTGGATCCTCAACAAATGCCCTCTGGATACATCAGACATTTTCCACTCTAGTCTCTAAATTTGCCAACCTCTTTCCAAAGTCTAAAGCACTCTCTGTAGGACCCTCTTCTGGAAATGGCTTTCCTCATATTCTCACATGGCAAGTGTTTGGTGGTTCTTTCCAAGACACAGCTTAATGCCAACTCCTTTCTTTCCCACAAAGCTGCCAGTCCCATGCAGGCAAAAAGACATTCATTTTCCTTGTTCAAGGTTGTATCCAAAGCATCTAGCATGGCGTCTGGAATAAGGCAGTTTCCCAATAAATACTTAATAAGTGGGTAACTAAATGAATTTAAGTTTCTATAATTCAAACAAGTTGCTCTCAATCCCTCTTCTGTTCTATTCTAATTAATAAGTAATTTGATTCATTTAAAAAGGTTCCATGATGGTTGTCTGTCCCAGAACATGGTCAATGAAAGTGAACAATAAATGGACCACTTTTAATAGCAGAAAAAAGAATTAAGACTGAGAAATCTGTGAACTGACTGTTCAGAGAGCTCAGATAATCCACTCTGCTTAGGCTGAACACCTCAAATTTGTGTTTTGTTTCTCGGGTTCAGCATCAGCTTATAGAGATGTACCGGACACTTTCTGATTGGGATGGGGATACGTTCTTCTCACCTTTTCACTAATGAGGCTCCATTTTGCTCACCACACACAGGGGCTGCCTTGTTTTCTCTCAGTGCCTTGACAGTATTTTCAAGGGGACCCTAAGTCATTCCACCTGTAGGTGTGAGGCTCTGCTTCCCAGTTTCAGAGTGCTTACTACCTTCTGAAGCATGCATGGTCTCCCACATAATTGTTTTCACAGTGTCAGTAGCAGTTTCTCGTGTGAAAGCCCCCTAGAACATTGTAGCCTAGGACTCTCAGGCTGGCAGTAGCCCCTGCTGTCTGTCATCTGAAATGTTCTGATGTAAGATGTCCTCATGTGGGTAGAGGTAGTCTCTGTCCCACTGGTCCCCCTGGACTGGCTTTTCTCTGCCCGCCTGCTCCCAAAGCCGCTTCTGAAATAACCACTCTGAAGCTAAATATTAACTACATACTCTTTGGCCTATTAGCTCGGGTTTCTTATTAACTAACTCTTACATCTTAAATTAACCCATTTCTATTATTTTCTATTTTGCAGACACGAATGATCATGCCTAGACATGGGTCCTGGAGATTCGAACTCTGTAAATTTGAACTCAGATCCTCACGTTTGCACAGCAGGTGCTCTTATGCACTGAACCATCTCCCTAGACCACTAATTGGCCCTTCTTGTCAGGTAATTTCCCAATAAAACTATTCTCCACCACTTTTTGAATTCCTAAAATTCCACCCTTAGATGCCCCATTGCTCTTTTTAAAAGACAAGACAGAGAAGAGACAGTGTAATGAAGGAATCTCAATTGGGTATCACTCACTTTTGTGAACACAAATTTTAGTCCAACAAAGCCAAGAAACCAACAGGAGAGATGAAGATGGAAGGTTTGGGACATCTAAGATCTAAGAGAAGGGAATGAAAGAGAAGGCTCAGAAAGCAAGTGAACTATCTGGAGAGAAAAATAGGAGCACAGTGGATTAAAGCTTTAGAGTCTTGTGTGCAGACAGTCCAAAGAAGTCTCATAAGCTAATAAAAAAGCAGCAGATGGGCAGGCATGAGGTTCATGCCTTTAATTCAGCACCTGGGAGACAGTGGCAGGTGGATCTCCATGAGTTCCAGGCCAGCCAAGAGCTTCATAGTAAGATATTGTCTCAAAAATGAAAGGAAAAAAAGGAATGGAAAAAAACCCAGCAGGTTATAGAATAAAATTGAACAAAACAAACAAGCAAAAAAAGCACCAAGAGCCACTTCGCAGAAGAGGGTATGGAAAAAGGGAATCCCCAAAGCCAGTCAGATGTTCAGATTTGAAGGACAAGCAATGCTGAACAGAAGGACTGGTTTCCTAGGCAGAATGTCAAGGAAAGAAAACAGACATAAAAGAGTACAGCTTCCTGCTCCCATTTGTGCAGAGCTTGGGTCCACATGAAATTAATCTGCTGCAATCAATGAGAGCACTGGGTGAGGTGACTGGAACCGACGATGACCCAAGGAAACTTTCCTAGTAGTAAAATGTCCCACATCATGGTAAGCTTACATGGCCTCCACATGCACACACACACACCAACATACACACACAGAATACACACACGTACACCAAAAGAGAAATCTAAAAATCTGTATATGCAATATTTATATACTTTTCCTATCAGAGCACCATATCCTGGTAAGTTTTATAAATCGATAACCTTTTATCAAAATGTAAGTATAGTAGTGTGGCAGTGGGGGCCACTCCACACTGCTGAGCACAAGGGGTCTGAATTCATTTCTCTCTTTAGGACCTGGTGAGATGACTCTCAGCATCTTTCTGGGCTCAGGTGACAGCAGCTCTAACGGTTCCTCTCTTCACCCTTGATTCACTCACAGCTCAACTTCTGATTTCCCTCTAGAGTTCCGTAGTCTCCTCTCTCCTTAACAATCCATGGTCCCAGAAACAAGATTTAAGGTCCCACAAGGTAATAGCCAATTGTGAAAATGTTGTTCTTGGATTTTTCGTTTAATATTTTTCTCTTGCTGAGACTCAACCTTTTGAAATCAATTACTCACCTAGTACTCTTTGGGGTAGTTAATAAGAACATCAATCAGCCAACTTTCTGGATTAAGTGTTTTCTCAGCTTATCCAATAATAACCACGGGGCTTAGGTCTTTGGCAACTGCAGACACATATAAATGCACGCACATACACATGCACACACACACACACACACACACACACACACACACAAAGAGTAGGACAAACACTGTTTTCATTTAGCTGATTCCTCCATTTGACTGTGGCTTCCTTGAGGACAAGAAATTATCTCATTCATCTTTGTGTCCCTGGCATTGGGCCTAGTGCCTGGTACATAGTAGGTGCTCATTAATTTCTCTTGAATTAAAATAAATGAGTAAGACCTTCACAAAACCTTTCGCCAGAAGCGATTTTCACTTGCATTCTACATCCAAGGAGAGTGGGCGTGCTGCTTTGGTGACAGCCGTGGCATTGAATAATCTGGATGTTCCAGATTTCTTGGTGCTCATTTATCCTCCGGGGAAAAGTAAAGGCACACGAGGGGCTCGTCTTTGCGGGGGAGGCAGACGCAGCTCACACTCATCACAAAGAGAGACGGATCCGATGAGGCAGCAGCAGGACCAAGGCCACCTGCCCTGCTCCTCTCTTCCAACTGCTGATGTTGCCTTAATCACCCAGCCGATGCAATTTCCTACCGCTAACCCTCGCTATGGTCCACTGGGAGGTCCCATTTGTCACTGTCATTACCTTTCAGATCAGCAAAACATCCATCTCGGGGTCGGCCCTCATCCAGTGCTTTGCCCAGGTGTATAAGTAACGCATTGTCAGTGTGGCAATCAAAGACAGGGACCCTGGGGAACTAAAATATGAAGGTGAAGGCGTGCACTTTGATACAGTAACTCTGGGCTGAAGATTTTGAAGGCTGAGTTGCGTCTCATTTCAGAAGAGTAACATTTTCTGTGCCCGCTACAAGCCACACTGTACCAGATTTCCACATTCAGTAGGGAAGTCAAGATCAAAGGCACAGCTCCAGCTCCCCCAACACCACCATCTCTGCCCTACACTGAGCCTAATCCTGCCCTGGTTTTACCTCCCCATCTTCACAGAAAGCCAACAGCTGCTGGTGAAATGGGGTCTCATCCACACACCAAATACAGCCTCATCATATTTGAATCAATACGGCCAGCTTTCTCATTTATCAAACAAACACCTGTTTAGCGCTTTTTATGCATCAAATAGAGTTCTAAGAGTTTTTGCAAACATACATTCATTTATAGCACTAAAATTATTTTACGGAGGAAGATCATGAGGCACAGACTGACAGACGGATCTTGTTTTCACTAGGTAAGATCTAAGTAAGGGAAGCTGTAAGCCAGACTTGGGGTTCCTGACTGAGCTCTTAATGACCACAGCCACACAACAACGGTTCCTCAAGACTAACAGTCAGGCCAGAATCTCCAGTAGGGTCCTTATCTTACCTTTCTCCTATGTCTATCCTTTGGGTACCATCCCAGAGCAGAGGGAAAGCAAGGGGCGACAGAGTCAGCAAGCAGCCCACAAACCTGCTCCATCTATTACTTGCTCTCACTCTTGGATCTCCTTGTCACCCGTTGGGTCTCCAGAAGCAGATGTGAAAACAAGGTGTTCAGTCAGAATAAATCACTGTGAGAGAATGGGAACAGAGTTAAGCTGAGGCAGACAGTGGCTTTGGCTTCAAGAAGGCCCTGCAAAGCTGTGGCCCACAGGCAAAATGCTGTCTGTTGCCTGGGTGCTACCAGTTTGAGTGACCTCTAAAGGCCACAATGGCCAGACCTGTATACTTAGCTTGCTGAGTTGCTAGATTTAGCCTTCTCCAGGAAGGACATAGCCTCAAGAGCAGCTGTCAATGTAACAGTCCCCGTGGTAGGACATGTGCTTTCCCACCAAAGGGGTGAGGGAGCACATTACATATCCGCAAACTCGGCCTGGAATCTTGCCACAAGAGCCTAAAAGGCCAATGGTCTGGCATTTTGTTGTCTTTTAGACCTCACCCCACTTCCGATGACTTTCTCCACATGGCCACCATAGACTAAGGGGCCTTGTTGCTAGGCAGGCGCCTCCATCAGGAATGCTGTCTTTATATTCATCCTGTGTTCCCACGTTGACACTTGACTGGTTCTCTTGCCTTCTCCACAGCTTGGCTCAAATATTACCTTCTCGATGATGCCTTTTCAAAGCCCCCCGCTTACCAATACCTCCTCGTAATCCCTCTCACCACTCATTTTCCCCCAAAGTCTGTATCATTCTTCAAGGATGCTAGGCAACCAAAAATTTAAAGCACTTCTTAATTTACTGGCATTTCTTTTCTTCTTGAGCTCTATGACAATAGAGAGGTTTTCCTTCATCTGTGTTGCTATGGGATCCATCCTCAGTACCAAAAACTAGCCTATGTTAACTACAAATAAATTAATAAATACTCAGAGGGCAAAAAAAAAAAAACTCAGAGTCCAAAGTCCTCAACATCTTTCTCAAGCTCAAGATTAGTGAGATGCTGTCGATCACATTTCTTACCTCAAAAGGAAAGATCATGAAAATGCATATCTCTCATGTGATCTCTATTAGACTCAATGTGATTCTTATATTTCAAACAATAATAAATATGTTTTTATCCTGGTTACTAAAACAATCAAGTACTCCTCTCAATTGATCCACCAAAATAACATATAGACCAGTGGTTTTCAACCTGTGAGTAGCAACCACTTCGGGGGAGGTTGAACAGCTCTTTCCCAAGGATTCTCAAGATATCCCATATATTAGATATTTACATTGCAATTCACAACAGTAACAAAATTACAGTTATGAAGTAGCAATGAAAATAATGTTATGGTTGGGGTCACCACAACATGAGGAACTGTATTAAAGGGCCACAGCATTAGGAAGGTTGAGAACCACTGTTATATACTAAATTAATCACAGAACTCTAGGGTTGGGGCTATTGGAATCATCTTCAGTTTTATACGACTTCTACTTCTTGTTCCCTGGCAGTGCTAGCCTTGAGAACAGGTACAGTCAATCCCTTTCCATGTGAGATTAGTTTTTTTTTCATTTTACATACTACAACAGTTCCCCCTCCCTCCCCTCCTCCCGCTAACCCCCCCTACCTTACCTCCATCCAACCCCCCATCCACTCCTCAGAAAGAGTAAGGCTTCACATGAGGAGTCAACAAAGTCTGGCATATCAAGTTGAGGCAGGACTAAGCCCCTCCCCTTGTGTCAAGGCTGAGCAAAGTATCCCTCCATAGGGAATGGGCTCCAAAAGTCCAGTTCACGCACTAGGGATAAATTCTGGTCCCAATGCCAGTGGCTGCACAGACTGCCCAAGCCACAGAACTGTCACCCACATTCAGAGGGGCTAGTTTGGTCCTATGCAGGTTCCCCAGCTGTCGGGTCCATAGCGTGTGAAGTCCTACTAGCTTGGGTCAGTTGTCTCTGTGGGTTCCCCCATCATGATCTTGACCCCTTTGCTCATGTAATCCCTCCTCCGTCTCTTCAACTGGACTTCGGGAGCTCAGCCCAGTGCTTAGCTGTGAATCTCTGCATCTGCTTCCATCAGTTGCTGGATGAAAGTTCTATGATGACAGTTAAGGAAGTCATCAATCTGATTACAGGAAAAGGCCAATTCAGGTACCCTCACCACTATTGCTAGGTCTTAGCTGGGATCATCCTTGTGGATCCCTGGGATTTTCCCTAGCACCAGACTTCTCCCTAACCACATAATGGCTCCCTCTATCAAGCTATCTCTTTCCTTGCTTCTTCCTTCCTCCTCCTCCTTCCTCCTCCTTCCCCTTCAGCCCCCACCCCCTCCCAATTTACTCAGAAAAATCTTTTCTATTTCCCCTTCCCTGGGGCATGATATCTTAAATAACAAGACTTTTAAATAATTACACACCACTCTCTTACCTAAGAGTGTGTGTGATTTCTAGATTCAGTGAGCAGGGTCCATGGCCCCCCACCTCCCAGGTGGGTCTGTTGGCACATTGCTTTACTACTCTGTGCTTCAGAAGGGATACCCCCAGCACATGTAAGGCCCTCTGCAAGGCCCAATGTGAGTACCCAGGAAATATTAGTCAGGATTCCTCCATTATTTCCAGTGTCCTTCTTTCCCACTTTAATTGTGCATAGTGCACTGCTTTCCGTTTTACCTTCTCCAAAACTCTTCTCTCAACCTTCCCAACATTCTAAAACTCTAGCCTGCTTACCCCATTGTGAAAGCTTTTGGTGTGTATTGTATTCCAGGACTCTGAAGGAGCTGCTTGGCGCAGGAGTGCGCGATAAGAATGGGCAGAACTTTCTCCCAGAGCCGCAACTTCCTTTCTTGGCTTGTAAATTTCTCACTGCAACTGCAGGGATCTGCCCAGGTCCTACATCTCAAAGGAGCAGGAAAGCATGTGTGCGTGTGGCTTTTGAAACACAACCAAATATAAAACTGGTCCTTAATAGTAAGGCCTCAATCATCATTTTCTCTGCTTTACAAAATGTCTGCTTGGAGGCTGAGAGAGTTGGGGGATTTTTTTCTTTAGAAAGATTTTTATCTTTATAAAAAGATTATCTAAGCAAAGATAATCTGAGAGCGCCACCTTGTGGGAAGATCTCCTACTGCCTTGCAAGTTTAAACTGAAAACTTCACCCTCTGGTCATGTTTTAATATGCTAACCCTAAAGATAAAACAGCAAACAAGAAAAAAAGGAAAAATGCAAAACACACACATACACACCATAAAAATGCAAAATCAAAAGCCATAATAGATAAGCAAAAGGTAGGAAATGCCCAAACAAAGCATTATGAGACAAAAAAAAAGAATCTCCAAAAATACCACTGAGTTCATTTTGTTTTGGCCCATCTACTGCCAGGCATGGGGCCTGCCCTTAAGTGTGGTTTGTGTACCCACAGAGACTTCACGTGAGAAAACTCATTTTTCCTTTGCAAGAGGTTGACACTTGGAGATAGCTTATGTCTAGGGATGGGAGCTAGTCCATTTCTCAGGGCTGGGACCCCATTTGGCTTGGACCTGGGAAGTCCCTGTGCACCCTGCCGCAGTTTCTGCAAGTGTATCTGGAAGATGCTCTTTTCCTAGTGTTATCCAACCGTACTATCTCTGACAATCTTTCTGTCTTCTCTTCCACAGAGTGCCCTGATGGGAAGGATTTGAAGAAGACATTCCATTTAGGACTGAATGTTCCAAGGTCTCTCGCTCTCTGCACACTGTGCAGTTATGGATCTCTGTGTTAATTCCCATCTTCCACAGGAGGAAGCTTCTCTGATGATGGCTGAGCAAGACACTGATCTATAGCTACAACAAAATGCTGTTAGGAGCCATTTTATTGCTGCATGACTTTAGCAGAATAATAGTATTTGGTTTTTCCCTAAGTCCATGAACTATGCAGTCTCGGTTCTTGGCTACACAAGCAGTGTCACGCACGGGCTTCATCTCAGAGAGAGGGCCGGCCTTAAACCCTATCAGATATTGGTTGTTTACTCCCACGACTTTTGTGCCCCTATGGCACCAGTGTATCCTGCAGTCAGATCACCAGTATACACTGATGTTTGCCTTCCTCCTCTGGCATCATGAAGAGTACTTTCCAGTACCATGACAACGGGTAGTAAAGGGTGAAGGCTCTAGTTAGGCACCAGTATGACTTTTCTGTGTTCATTGACATATGTAGATGTTGTCTTCTGCAGTAGGGCCTTGCCATCAGTTTGTGGAGAGCAACCAATAGCCTTGACGATAGCCCAAGAGGTTTGGGGGTTTCCATGGAGCCCCTTTGGCTAACAGCTTAATGATATAGAACTCCTTCCTGGCACTGGAGGTTTTACTTGCTGTTAAAGATGTCTAGTTGGGGCTTTATCTCCGTGCTGTTTGGTGACTACACTTAGATTTCTTTCATATATATCTTTATTCTATATCTTATATTTTATATAAATATATTCTTTATATATATATATATATTAAGAAACTTCTACTGTAGTCAGTTTCATATGACCCTCCCTCAAATGGCTTCTAGTGTTAGCTGCCCATCCCCAAATTCCCTCCCGTACACCCCTCTTCCTTACCCCTCTCCATCTAACCCCATTTCTTCCACCATTCTCATCGCTATATATTCTATTCCCCTTCCTTGGGAAATACGGTTTTATGGATTGTAGAAGGCTTATCAAAGTCTTAAAAGCTAACATCCACATATAAGAGAATACAATACATGCCATATTTGGCTTTTTGGATCTGGATTACCTCATCCCATACGTTTTGGGGGGTTGTTTGGTTGATTGGTTTTGGTTTTGGTTTTTGGGGGGGGGTTCTATCCATTTACCTATGAATTTAATTATTTCATTTTTAAAAGCTGAATAATATTCCATTATGTAAATGTACCACATTCTCTTTATCCATTTTTCTGTTGGTGGGAATCTAGGCTGTTTCCAGCAGTGAACATGGTTGAACAAGTGTCCCTATAGTAGAATGTAGAATCCTTTGGTCTATGCCTAAGAGTTGTATAACTGGATTTTGAGGTACAGATATTCCCAGCTTTGGGCAGAACCACCACATTGATTTCCATAATGGCTGTGCAAGTCTGTACTCTCACCAGCAATGGGTGGAAGTTCATCTTACCCTACATCCTCACCAGCATGAGCTGTCTTTTTTATTATTATCTTGGCCATTCTGACTGATGTGAGATGGAATCTTAAAGTAGGTTGTGTTTGCACTGATGACTAAGGATGTTGAACATTTCCTTAAGTGTCATGCAGCCATTTGAGTTTCATCTCTCGAGAATTCTGGTTAGTTCTGTGTCCTATTGGGCTGTTTTCTTCATGTCCATTTTTCTTTATTCTTAATATGTTTTAGGTATTAGTCCTCTGTCAAATATAATTGATAAATGTCTTTCCCATTCTGTAGCCTGCTGCTTTGTCTGACTTTCGGTGTTCTTTGCTTGGTACAGAAGCTTCTCAGTTTCATGAGGTCCCATTTATTAATTGTTGTTCTTTGTGCCTATGTCCTGTTCAGAAAGTCTTTTCCTGTGCCAGCGAGTTCAAGGACATTCTCTACTTTCTCTTCTATCAGATTTGATGTGCCTGGCCTTATGTTGAGGTCTTGAATCCATTTGAAGCTGAGTTCGTGCAGCGTAATGAGTACAAACCTTGTATGTGCAGCCATCCAGTTTGACCAGCATCACTTGTTGAAGATACTATCTTGTTTTTTCCAGTGAATGTTTCTGGCTTCTTTCTCAAAACTCAGGTGTCCGTAGGTGTGTAGTCTTAAGTCTGGGTCTTCGGTTTGATTCTATTGATCCATGTGTCTGTTGTTATGCCAATATCACACTGTTTTTACTAATACAGCTCTTCAATACAATTTATGATTGAAGATGGTGGTAGAAATAGCATTTATTTTATTATTCAAGATTGTTTTAGCTATCCTGGTGTGTGTGTGTGTGTGTGTGTGTGTGTGTGTGTGTGTGTGTGTGTGTGTGTGTTTCCACATGAAGCTGAAAATTGTCCTTTCAATTTATGTGTAGAATTGTGCTAGAATTTTGATAGGGATTGCACTGAATCTGTTGTTTGCTTTTAGTAACATGACAAGTTAATTAACTATATATATTACATATATTTATATATAATTATGAATAATTACATAATTATTAATATAACTATATTAAATACCCATTAGATATGTGTTTTATTAATTATATATTAAATATGCCTATACTAATCCTATCAATATATGAACATGGGAGATCTTTCCATCTTCTGATATCTTCAATTTCTTTCTTCAATGTCTTAAGGATTTTATCATACTTTTTTTCCTTATTCACTCAACTAGAGTTAGCCCAACATACTGTTTCTGAGGCTATTGTGAAAGATACTCTTTCCCTAAGTTTCTTTCTCCGTTGTTTGTCGTTATTTGTAATATGAAGGCTACTAAGTTTTCTAGCTACTTGTCTATCTTGCTACCCGGCTGAAACTGTTCATCAGCTGTAGAAGTTCCTTGGTGGAGGTTTTAGGGTTATATATAAAGCAATATCAACTACAAAGAACAACACTCTGCCTTCTCCCTTTCCCATTGTATTCTCTTGATCTACCTCAGTGGTCTTATTGCCCGAGCTGAGACCTGAAGCAATATATTGAATAGGTATGGAAAGAGTGGACATCCTTGCTTTGTTTCTATTTTAGTGAAAATGCCTTGAACTTCTCTCTGTTTACGCTGACTTCGGTTGTGGCTTGCTGTAAATTGTCCTTGTTATGTTCAGATTTGCCTCTTGTACTCCTAGTCTCTCCATAACTTTTACAGTGAAAGGATGTTGAATTTTGGTCAATGATCTTTCCTTCGTCTGATAATCATGTGGTTTCTGTCTTTGAGTCTGTTTCTATGGTGGATTATATTTATGGATTTTCATTCATTGAAATTTACCATCCCTGCATCTCTGGAATGAAGCCTATTTGATCATGGAGGACAATGTTTTTGATGTTTTCTTGGATTCAGTTTGCAAGTATTTTGTTGAGAATTTTAGCATCTATGCTCATAAAGGAAACTGGTCTACAATTTTCTCTTTTTTGTTGGGTCTTTCTAAAAAAAAAAATAGGCAATGAGACTATTTATCCTGTTTTGCAGAATACTTTGAGGAGCATTGGCACTAATTTTCTTTGCACGTCTGGTGGAATCCTGCATTGACTCCGTCAGTCAGTTCCTGGCCTTTTTCTAGTTGGGAAACTTTTAATTACTACTTTTATTTAAATAGGGGTTATATGTCTGTTCAAGTTGTTTATCTTGTTTTATTTGCCTTTTTACTTTCTAAAGAGAGAGAGAAAGAAGGTATGAGGTTGGATGGGTGGAGATGTGAAAAGGATCTGGGAGGATAGAAGGGAGGGGAAACCAAAATCACAATATATTGTCTGAAAACAATTTAATAAAAAAAAGAAACAGTTGGAAATCTTTGGCTTCATAAACTTACTTTCTGGGATAATACAGAAAATAAGAAAACCCATACACCACACAGAGAATGAAGAGATGAGTTAGGACATGAAGTTTGCAACTGAAGATTGAATGGTTCAAGAAAGATTCACCAAAAAGATGGTACCCAAGTAAAGGGTTACATGAGAGGAGAGGGCAGGCATGTGGTCAGCTGGGCACATCTTACAAGATGACCGCCATCACCATCTTTGACATACCTACAAACTACATGGCAATTGCAAGGGCTGCACATTTAATAGTTAAAGAATACTATCCAACCCTGTGGGAAGTCCAAGGCCCTCCCCCTTCCATCCCTCTTTTAAAGAAGCAGTGGGAGGGGGGAGCGGGAGGGAACTGGGAGAAGGGGAGGAAATGTAAATTCTTTTTTTTTGAAGGGAAAAAAATAAAAGAATATGGGGGAAAAAAGAATACTATCCAATATTTAACCCTTCATATGGCTCAAATTTGTATTTGAATAAGTACAAAGAGAATCCACAATGGGTCTAAGTTCTAAGATATCATTTTAAGATCGTGGAATGGCAATGCAAGCAAAGATGGGTTTATGTGATAAAATGTAAATGTTTTGCAGCTTGGATATAGCAGTGGTAATGCACCTTATCTAGCCCCTGTTGCAGTATTTGACTCTAATATGTGAATTCCCAGTTCATTTCTAAGATGGTTTTTGTTTTGTTTTGTTTGTTTTTTGGTTTTCCCAGACAGGATTTCTCTGTGTAACAGCCCTGGATGTCCTGGAACTCACTCTATAGACCAGACTGACCTCAAACTCACAGAGATCCACCTGCCTCTGCCTCCTGAGTGCTTACATTAAAGGTATCTGCCACTTTGCCCAGCCCAAGTTTTATTACAAATTTAGCTAGGTGACATTTTTCCAAGTTGATTGAAATTTTCTAAATTGCTAAGAAATGCAATGACCCTAAGATGTTTAACTTGACAAAATTGTCAATAGAAGAATTGTTTACAGAAATATATCAGATTTTTGTGAAATTAAGCTTTGAAAATGACATATGTGGAAAAATAAATAATTCAGGAATTAATGTATTCATTTTATTATTCATCCAAACTTAGAATGCCCATGTAAATATTCATTCATACACTCCATCTATCTTGTTTACTATAGCTTGCATTAATAAAACTGTAACTTTCAAAAGATTTTTTCAATAAAACACATATACTCCAAAGTAAAGAAGTAGACTATAGTTTAAAGAACCATTTCTTACCTTCATCTATGTTTTAAATATTTAAGAATGTACTCTGTCGGGTCCATTTTCTATAAATGTTTGAGGGCTGCAACAAGGAGGCTATTTTGATAACTAGGTTATAGACTACGATAACCAGACCAGAAGATGTGAGAAAGTCATCACACTCTGGGTAGACCCTGAAGCATTAAGTGTTCTTAAGTATGAATGAAAGCAGCAAGTAATGCAAGGTTTCTATTCTACACAAATGGTAGAGAAATGTGACTTGAAGGGTATGGGAATCCCGGAAGCTTGACTTGGCCGGGCTACACTTGAGGTGTCAGTTTCCTTCTTGGCCATCTCTGTAGTTTGGTGTTCAGGATTGACATTAAGGTATGGCTATTGGTAGTCCTGAGGGTATGAGTAGGGTAAACGCAGAACCTAAATCATTAGGACGGAAGAGAGCCATCCATGAGTCTGTTTAATAAGCAGCACACATGACATATTGAAAGGCGGGACCACTTGTACCATTTTTCTGCCCTCACAATGTGAAGGATCACAAAGAATCTAGAACCCGCCTTGCAAAGCAATTTCCATAAGCAGCAACCACTTTGGTTTGGGTACCTTGTAAAATGTTCATAATTATCAAATAGTAACCATGAACATTTTAGACTTTCTGGAAAATGCCCATCACAAACAGATATAAGATACTGTCAGGTACCATAGAACCTAAAGCTGGATGGCTCCCTTGCTGGCCCTCTGCCCAGCTGTCTTCATCTCTAATAACTTGATGTGCTTGTGTGAATTTTTGGTTTTTTGTTACTGTATCTTCCTGTGCTCCTCAACTCCTCAAACTCAATGTTAGACATGATATAAAGAACAGGAAATGGGGCTGGTGAGATGGTTCAGTTGTTAAGAGCACTCAGTGCTCTTCCAGAGGACCCAAGTTTGATTCCCAGCACCAACATGACAGCCCACAACTGTCGGTAACTCCTGTCCCAGGGGATCTAATGTTGTCTTCTGGCTTTCTCAGGTACCAAGCACAAACATAGTGCACAAACATATATGTGGTAAATCATTCATATGCACAAAATAAAATAACATAAATTTAAGGGGAAAAAAGCAGAGGAATCAAAAAACAAGAGATAAAACTCTATGTTCCTGAATCACTTCACTATTATACCCAAATTAGGGAAGAAAGATTTCAAATGAGGTGTGACTTATTTAAATCACTTGCAAGCTATCTCATTCTTTCTCTACAAAAATACAGCCACAGTCATAACAAAAGCCACATTCTGGTCTACACAGAAGAAAATCATTGGATAAGAAACTAATGCTACATTTCCAAAATTAACATCCTGAAGAACATTGTTCATGAAACGAATTCAAAACCAACAATAATCTCAGGGTCATTGAGCAAAACAATATAATACTAATTTCTTTCCTATGCAATTTTCAGAGACTACCTCAATGGGCTTTATGAATCCTTACATGCTATATATGTAGGTATACATAAATAGAGATCATAGCACTTCCAACATTTGTTTAACATGGAAGCTACTTTTTTCTAGTGATTCGCAATAGCATCTAGAAATGGCACTCCTCGAACTGTTTGGGAAACACTCTGTTAGTATACATATGGATGAGGATCTTAAAAGTGAGCGCCTGCCCAAGCTGGCAGAACATAGCCAGAAAATCCCAGGCACCCATTTCCTGGCCTGGCACACAAAGATTTGCAAGTCTGTATAACTTATACCTCTGCAAAAATCTGTATAACTACTCAGATTTGCAAATCCGTATAACTATCCATTTGGATTCAATAAATTTCACTTTTTTAAAAGAGCGAAACTGCTGAATTATCCAGTATTCACAGTTATTAAACATTCACTTTGCAAATGAATTTCCTACCCCCACCTGTTCCCAAAACGTTATCACTGAATAACTGGAATTAATTATTATCGAGATGATGATAATGATGCCAAGAATGTATCCTAATTAAATGTTCTATCATGAAGAAAAGCCTGAAATTTTGATCAATATTGATTTAATTTTGTTCTTGAGTCTTTTGGGGACATTCAGTTCTATACACAATAATTTGATGAATAGTTAACTGAGTGACATCTTTATCAATTTTCTTTTTTTACATTTAACCTTAGTCTACACAATATAGGCTTGTGTACAAATCCTTACACATGAATAAGTTTTAAAGCAATTTTTCCAATTCTTTGCCACACTGCCTGTGTATTTTTTTCTGAATTAAAACTGAAAGAGAATGCCTCTGTTGTGCTGAAAGGCATCCCTTCCAAGAGAATCAGGGACTTTGAGAAAGAGCTGCCATCATGGTCTGTCAGATGTTGGCCTCACATTCACACAGAGCAGAGTGATGTGTTGTTACATGAGGTAAAAGAAAGTATTTAGAAGGATGTTGTTTTACTGTTCTATTGATATGAAGAGACGCCACACCAAGACAGCTCTCATAATAGAAAGCATTTAATTTGGGACTGATGGTTCCGGGGGTAGTAGAATACATGACCATCACAGCGGGAAGCAGACAGGCATGATGCTGGAGCAAATAGTTGAAAGCTTGGCATCCTGACAGACACTTGGCCTGGCAAGGGCTTTCGACACCTCAAAGCCCACCCCTAGTGGCCCACTTCCTCCAACAAGGCTTCTTAATTCTTTCAAAAAGTTTCACTTCCTGTTACCAAACATTCATTCATATGGGAGGCATTCAAACCATCACTTAAATATTTATTAATTATCCCATTCATAGCTTTGAGCGTTGTCATTATTAATTCCGTAAATGGCATCAGCAATATCATTAGATTGTTAAATGAAAAATGTTAGCGACAAACTTAATAGACATCCTCTCAAAGACATAAATATCTCAAAGGAGATGCTTTGAAATCAGAGGAGTTGATTCTATGTTGTACAGTTTTTAAATGTTTCTGTGTTGCATTTATAATCATGAAAAAAATCAAAGATTTTAAGAGCTGTGCTCAAGATTAACAGACTAAATCAAAAGTGCAGTGTCCAAAACCTGAATTTATGGTGACTTTCCACGAGTTTCCTCCGGGTACAGAAGGAACCCACTAAAAATACTGTCATCCTCAGGACCGACGTACAGTCCGTTCCAGTCCTTTGACACTTCCAGCCACACCTGATCTCCTGCACTCAATTTCAGAATGAGCAGGAGGGAGGCCTGGTCTACTTGCTGACCATAAAGCGTCTCTCTGGACTTGAACTGCTTCTTGTTGCGGGCCACGAGGCTGATCCGAGCAGGTCGGCCCCTGACAGTGACGTGATAGGAAAAAACATACGTCCCTGGAGCACTGCAGTTAAACTTCCCAGTGATGGGGCTGTAATCGCCTTGGTCATTGGAGAGAATCTTGTCAAATTTGATGGGAATGTTTGGGGCAGGAAAAGGCTTGGACAACAGGGCACTAAAAGCCGACTGTGGGACTTGAGAGGCCTCGCCCTTAGAGCCCTTGACCCCCCGGGAGCCCTTCTTCCCAGTGGGCCCTCGAGCCCCTTTGCTCCCCAGCTCGCCCTTTGGCCCGGCAGGTCCAGTAAAACCAGGAGGACCTGCATCTCCTTTTTCTCCCTTAGGGCCGGGATCGCCTCTGGGTCCAGGTAGACCATCTGAGCCGCCTTTGCCTTCTGCCCCAGTTTCTCCTCTGCTACCTTTTTCTCCCTTCGTGCCTGCCCCACCTTTCTGCCCCTTCTCTCCCCTCTCCCCAGAATCTCCATGATAGCCTTTCTCCCCAGCATCCCCCTTCTCGCCCTTGGCCCCAGGCTCTCCAATGAAGCCATGGGCACCAGGGGCACCAGGGGCCCCAGGGGCCCCTTTCTCTCCTTTGGTGTCATTCCCACACAGGTCCCCCTTGGAGCCTTTTTGTCCTTTTATTCCCGCCGGCCCGATGCTTCCTTTGTCTCCCTTGGGACCGAAACCACCTGAAATGAAAAAGTAAAATAATGCTTCAGAATCATATAAGCTACGACAGGATGCTATTACCCAAAATATTAAAATAATTTCCACCAATAGGACCTGTAAACCTGGTTCTTGCCTCGGTCATGTCTGTTTCGAGGAGTCATTAAATGTAGTGAGCAATAATTACCGTGTCATGTTCTCAGAAGAATAGCTAAGGCTTCCAAGAAACAATAATGTTTCAGGGTTTTTTTTTTCCTTTGCTTTTAAGATAATACAGAGCTGTTTTATTCCACTAGCTTTTGCACTTGACCCAACTCGTGTATCTCCACTGCTCCAATCTCTGTTTCGCCCATCTACACCTGAAGTCTCACAGGCACAGAAGAGGAAAAGCAGATTCCGTTTCTGGTAACAGCTCAAGAAAGGGAGCAGAGCACAGACATATTTGCCTAATGTCTCAGCTCCTGGAATCAACTCACGCAATGAGCACACTGAGTTATTAAAATAAAATTAAATTAAAATAACTAATTAAAAAATTAATTAAATTTTATTAATTGAATTAATAAAAAAATAAATTAAAATTGAGAACTGGAGTATAAACCTTGCCCATCCTACATTTCCAAGCAGGAAGAGACAGGGCTTTCCTGTTCTTGGGTCCTCACATGGTAGATCGATTGGACTTTACCTTGCTCTCCGGGCTTTCCTGGGTATCCTGGAATGCCACCAGCTCCTTGGTCTCCCCGTTCTCCCTTTAGTCCTGAAATAGTACAGGGATTAATTCCAATGCAACTATGCCATTTGGGATAAATCTAGCATGTGGTTCAGAGCTTCGCCACGTTCCAACGTTTCTTAACAAAAATTGTTTAAAGGTAAAGCAGTACAAGAAAAGAAGGTGTTGAAGGACATCAGGGGTTGTGAGTTCTGATTAATAGTACGCCACTTAGAGGGGATTAACAGCTGATCCCTTGAGCAGAACTCTTTCTTGCAGCCTTCACATGATTCTTGAAATTCGTCATGAAATTTCAGACAATCGGCAAATGGTGGGTGTGTGGGAGCTGGTGCTTTTCCTGTTGTAAATTTTGAACGTCAGGCAAAATCTCTTCTTTGCCACCCATCATAGAAGTTTAGACAAAGAGAGAGCACCACTTTCTTCCATTCACTAAAACTAACAAAAACCGAATCCAGGAAAGAAAAACCACCCTTCAGAGACACTGTCAAAATGGGTCATTTGCATTACATGTTAGAATAATTTCTGTACACTCTCACAGAGCTACAGGAAACATGATGATAATAAAAGATTTAAACATTCAGATATTTGCCACAATACAAATGAGAAATCCAATATGAATGACTCTAGTTTCCTGAGGGGCTGGCTTCTCTATTTATTACTCTAGACAAAGTCAAATGTACAAATTTACATGGGGTACCAGGAAAATATCCAAACGTATTCTGACAGGTTCTGATGCTGAATGAAAGAGAAGGACCAAACCTAGTCCCTCCTCGTCAGTAATGGAACGCTGGCCAGCTCCATTCAGCATTACTGGTATGCTTTCTTTTTTTAATTTTTTTAGGTCCAGATTCTCTGTATGTCCATGGTGTTCTATAATTCACTACGTAGACCAGGCTGGCCTTGAACTCAGAGAGATCTGCCTATCTGTTTCCCAAGTGCTAGGATTAAAGGCGTGTGCTACCATACCCAGCATTAGTGGCATTTAAGTTTATTTAGGGGGATTAATCACCTTTATTGAAAGTATTCAGTTAGATGCTGACTGACTAGCATGCAGCCATTCAAGCAAGGTTTTGGAAACGTTAAAACTTTTATTCTTAACCAGGAGTCCACACTAAGTCTGGAAGTAAAAGGAAAGTAGAGTTGCCGCTTTATAAAGACTGGCTGAATGAAATTATACTTTGATCATTCATCAAAGCCTCTTCCTAAGAACTGTGTCTTACGGTACCGCCCCGGATTTTCTTCCACTTCCAGAAGTCTAGCTTCCGAAACGTACGAAGCGCCGAGGAGGTTCATCACACACCCTTATTTCACAGGCTCCCTGCTAATATAATTCAGCCACAAAAGGATTAAATGTTTCCAAGAATGAGACTCGCATAACTGACAAGTGCGAAGTAGCGCTCTCTCACCTCAGCATATTTTTTGAGTAATTACTTCACTGACTGTTCCGGCAAGAATGAGTTAGGCAGTTCCCGAGCCATGCGGAGGGTGATGTATATGTGATATTGGGCCTTCTGACATCCGACAACACTGAGCTTATGGACAGATGGTATTTCTATAGGGAACCAGTATTCACTGGGGAATTTCTAACTATCCCAGGGAATCTGTAACTACCTTAGTACCAAAAGAACCAGTCATTTCTGGGACAGAAAGCCTTCTATGCTAATGTTTTCAGAGTTATAGACTTCTTGGGCAGGAAAAGACCAATGGAAGTGTTTATAGCTACAAATCTTCTTTGAGAAACAGGTTGTAAGTCAATAAAAATCCACTTCTGCCAGGGTCCAGGCAGCAGAAAAATCATTGCTGTGTTTTAATTATTTCTTGATTTTTTGAACCTATAATAGTTAATTTATTCAGTTGCCTTATCATTGATACCGCCTCTGATTTCAGAGTGAGCCAAAGACAGTATCAAATGCTCCTTAACGTCCAGATTTCTACTAAAACTAAATATTTTGCAGGATTCCCCGTTCTAGTACTATTTAATGTTAACTTAATTGCATTAAGGAAAAATATCCACACTTAACTGGGTGTGTATAGCTCAGCGGAGGAGCCCTTACCTAGCCAGTACTAGAACGAGGAAAAGAAGGAATAAAAGATCTTGCACTAAAAGAAAGGACCCTTCCCTAGAGTCCCTACTTTGTAACTTCTAGTCTCTGGGTCACACCGGTGGCCAGTAAGTGGTGGAAAGGCTGTTTAAGAGTTTCTCTTGGCATTTTTTCTTATAACTTGTTTGTTTGTTTTGCTCTCTGCTCTTTGTTTTGGTTTTGGTTTGGGGGAAGCATACTCAGAGAGAGAGAGAGAACATGAAGGTAGGTAAAGAGGTGGCAGAGATCTGGAGGGAGTTGTGAGAGAGAAAAACATAATTAAAACATGTTGCCTGAATAAATGAAAAATAGTACAACTTAAGAAAATAGTTTCTCCCTCTATTTCCCCATCCCCTACTGGTGTGTGTGTGTGTGTGTGTGTGTGTGTGTGTGTGTGTGTGTGTGTGTGTGTGTGTGTGTGCATGTGATTGTGTGCATGTGAGAGTGTGAGAGAGAGAAGGAAAGGGGGGTGGGATGGTTCCCATATACCTGAAAGTTTTTCAAGCGGCCGATATAAAGTTAATATTTCATGTCAAATTAATATATGAGATAATTTATCACATATTTGCACTTTTGAAAACCCTCTTTCAATAATCGAGCCTTTGTTTCAGATTCTCACTGAGTTTGATCCAAAAAGGAAATGGTTACCCACCCTTCTCTCCTTTCTGGCCTTTGGGGCCTTGGGGTCCAGTGATTCCTGGGGGCCCTGGGCTGCCAGTGTCACCCATCTCCCCCTTAGGACCTAGAAAGGAAGTTTCAAAATCATCACATTAGAAAAACCATATTTTGAAATTTGTTAGTTCAGGGGATGAGGTCGTTATTTTATTGAAACCAAAAACTGTCAGTGTCCTAATGATAAAAATCTGGTAAGAATAAGCCGCTACAGAGTTCTTAGAGCAGTATTTTTGTCTGATTTGCCATTTTGTACTACCTGAATAGATAAATTGAGCCCATTAGTACCTGTCACTAAATTCATGGCAGTGATCAAACGATTCAGGGAAGCGGCACTATATCAAATGATAAAAACAAAATGATTATCTGACGCTTCACCTCATAGGACCACACTTTTAAACTGAAAATTTAAAAAAAAAAAATACCAAACACTTAGATATTCCCATTCATCCACTTACTCATTGGTTAGGAACGATTTGTGACGTTTTCTATACACTGAATCCTCTTGCTAGATACTAGAAATGCAACCATCCCCTCCCCAGAGATGAGAATCTGTGCAAGATAAACATTAAACAGAAAACATAAGGGGAAATGGGAATTGTCCCACTCTAGCTGATATAAAGTAAAATAGGAAGGTTCCATTGTAAGTTACAGTTAGAAATAAAATGAGCTACATTTATGGGGTCAGAAAACAATTCCCTGAGAAAAAAGTATTAAGCAACGACTCAACAAAGGAATTAGAATTTCCTGAAGCATCTTTAAAAAAAAAAAAAAAAAAAGAACAGTGTCTTTAAACAACTGAAAAAATAGCATTGTACATGGAAGTCATGACCAAAAAAAGGAGGTGGGGGTTGAGAGGCAGGCACGGTGGATATCATACAAGTCTCTGACCTCACTGGACACTGTCTCAGTTACTATTCCACTGCTGTGAAGAGTTGCCATCAACAAGAAAACCCACATTAAAGAAATCATTTAATTTGAGGATCACAGTCCCAGAGGGCACCACCATCATGGTGGGAAGCAGACAGGCATTGGAGCAATAGCTGAGAGCTCTACCTCCTGATCCACAGGCAGCAGGAAGAGACAGGCTGGGCCTGACTTAGGCTTTTTAACCCTCCAAGTCCACCCTCAGTGACACTCCTCCTACACCACGACCACACCTCCTAATCCTTCATAGATAGTTACCAAACTGGGAGCTAAACTGTTGCAGAATATTACTGCAAATAGGTAAAGATGTGTTACGTTTGTTTATGCTGTTTGTTTAACTATGTAAAGATGTGTTACATTTGTTTATGCTACATTTGTTTAATGATGAAAAGATGTGTAGCTGCTTCACCTTGCCTGCCTAAGGCATCTGATTGGTGTAATAAAAAGCTGGATGGCCAATAGCTAAGCAGTAGAGGGATAGGTGAGTCTGGCAGGTACAGAGGTTAACTGGGAGGAGGAGAGAACCAGGGAGAAAGAGAAGGAGATGCCCAGGGCCAGTCAGCCAGGTAGACATGGACCAGACATACAGAATGAAAGAAACGTAAAAGGTCACGAAGCAAAACACAGATGAAGAGAAATAGGTTACATTAAGTTATAAGAGCTAACGAGACAAGCATAAACTAAGGCCAAGCATTCATAACTAGTAATAAGTCTCCATGTCATAATTTGTGAGCTGGTTGGTGGCCAAAAAGAAAGCCTGCTACACTAAGCATGCAAATATGAACTTTTGGGGGCCTTCCTCAATCAAAGCACTACAAATACACTCATTCATCCTAGAACACACCTAACTCAATTCATTATGCTTTCTGCAAGTTCAGTCCTATTTGTAGAGTAAAAATTGCTGCTTACTTAGAACAATTCAAGGCTAATTTCCCCAAAAGTTTACCATATAGATAATCTTACTTAATAAAGTTACAAAATGGAATTTTAATTATAATTAAG
The DNA here is from genome assembly GCA_004026605.1 of Ondatra zibethicus. NCBI lineage: Eukaryota > Metazoa > Chordata > Mammalia > Rodentia > Cricetidae > Ondatra > Ondatra zibethicus. The sequence continues at coordinate 116,029 of PVIU01002646.1, forward strand.
GCTAATGGGATAGAATGAAATAGAAATTATAATTTTTTTAAAAATCAATGAAATTAAAATTCATATTCAGTAGAATTCATCTTCAGAAGAAACTATAAATTTTTAAAAGGAAACCTTTGATAAGTTGCTTACAGAGTGCAGTAGAGATTAGGGCTGAAGGCAGTCTCCTCCATTTGAAGGAGAGTTGCATGGAGAAGAGGAATAGAGACAGACTACGCAGAGGAGGTGAAAGTAAACAAGAAAGCCACTGTCTTTTTTCCCTGTGCATTGTCCCCCAAGGCTTGGTGGGGCTCTGCTGTTGAAGGAAACAACAAACCACACCCCTGAGTTGGCACAGGCGCATCATGTGACTGCACACATGTAACTGCACATCATGTAACTCTTTCACATCTGCATGAGATAGACACCTAGGGAGTATTCTCATAAACACCTTAAGATTGAACTCAAGGGAGAAAGCTGGGCTTTCAAGGTGAACCAATTGGTTTTGCCTCCAGTCTCTGCACAGGTGGGTGCTGCAACCTCTAAGTTGACCAAATGCTCACTGAACCGGAACACGTTGCCAGGTGCAATGTAAAAATATCTTGAGTATTTTTATAAAATTTTAGAAATGATGTAAAATTTACCACTCTTCTTAACATAGGAACCCCACAGCAACTGAACCAAAAACAGAAGCAAGAGATGAGAGCTGCCTTCTGGCCATTACATATATCTCCAAATTTTCATGATGCTTTTCGTCCATAAATTGAATCTAAGTGGACTTTTAAAAGTAGATAATGCATGATGTGATGCCTGCAATGTGTGCGTTCACATGACCAAAAAGAGTGTTAAGGAAGAAGAGTTGAAATGCTTGTATTTGTGTAGGCTTTTTCTTTTCCTTTGAATTTGTTCAATGCTACTCTTATATTAGATTTCTAATGAAAGGAACACAAAGAAAAGGAAAAGTTGCTGAGCAGATCTATGTATATTCTCAAGAATATGTATGTGTATATACACACACATATGTAAACACAGAGAAGTATGTAACAGCAATTAAAGGGAAAAAAGAGGCTATGAATTTGAAAGACAGAAAAGCAGGGTGGTTGGGAGGGTTTGGAGGAAGATTGAGAACTGGAAAATGATGCAATTATATTATAATCTCAAAAAAAGTAAAAATAACTTCAAGAAACTGGTAAAGCTAGAATAACTGAATCTCAGAAAAGAGGATGCTGTCCCATCAGGCCCAGAGAATTCCACAAGCTAGAACCACACTCCATATTAACTGAGTGATAAAAGCAGTTTGTAGAGAATGTATTCTATTTTGGGCATCACATATTCATACGGATCACGGTCTCATTTAACCCTGTTTCCCATTGTTGAAACTGAGACTTCAGGAAGTAATGAAGTCTTCTTAGGGCTGTGATAGAGTCAACCTTCTGAGCTTGAACCCGGCCTGACAACATGGGTCTGTAATTGCAAGGCTGAGGCAGGAGTTAGGCAAGTTCCTGATTTGCCTGGCCTTCAGAGTGATTAAAGGCGACATGGGCCACTTCGTGAGATGGTCTCAAGATAAAAAGCAGACGAGCAATAGCCTAGCATGTACAAAGCCCCGTGTTAATCAACAGCAAAAATAAATACAGAACATTCTCAGTCAGATGACATAGGCAGCTAGATTATGACAGATGAGTTACATAGACAGGCTAGAAACTGGGCACACCTCCAAAATGTATGTCACAAAGATTAGAAAAGGAGCAGAAGGCCAAGAACAATCCAATCTCACCTGTCATCAGGTGAGACAAAAGCTCTCACGCTGTGGAGCTCACTGTCTCCTTAGAAGGTGGTGTTGCCAGCCGAGTAAGATAGGAAGAGTTCCGATAAATATGATTTTCCTCAGCCTCGTTGCACTTCCAAAAATTTGTCATCGACCGGGAAACCTTGGGGTCCTAATCTCACTCTCTTTACCCCTTAATCCTGCTCAGCATAAATAGCATGTCTCTCTAAAACCCACTACCATGAGATGAAATCAGTTAAAACCTTAGTGGTGATGCATAACTACTGATTTTACAGTTTTCTGTTCCTCAGGTTAGATGCCACAAACACTTTATGAATTTTTTTCAGGGAATAGTGACTTTAAAATTGACATTCTGATCTTTAATTTTATCCTAAGTTGTCTACACTACATAGACAGAATGCATTACAGTAAAACTGAGAGCATATTCATTATGTATATATTGGAGACATCTGAGATTTCAAAATAGTAACCACAGTGTTCAACACAGAAAATTGCTGGGCAATGGCAGTGTTGCTTCCGCATTTCAATGAGGACCGCACTGAATTTTACATTTCATTTCCCACGCAAAGCCCTTCCACTTCTAATCCTAACTACAAATAGCATTCACAAAGTCCATCACTTGCCGCACTTCCTTGCCTTGCAATAGAATTTTCATTTACCATTTTTTAAACCGACTATAAAAAAAAAAAAAAAACTCCACTGCTCATACCCTGAACTACCCAGAGAAACCTCACCCCGGGGGCTGGAGTTGGGAGTCCCTGACTCAGTCCAAACCAGCACTATTAATACAGCAAGCGTTACCCAATACAGTAGGCATAGATCATGTGTGGTTAGTAGGGAAAGGTCTTGAAATAGGGCTGTAATTGAGGCGGAAAAGTGTGCTCAGTGGCTAAGAGCACTAACTGCTCTTCTAGAGCAACTGGATTCAATTCCTAACACCCACATGGTGACTCACAGTCCTCAATAACCCGTGTCAGAGGACCTGGCACCTTCTTCTGACTTCTATGGGCACCGGGCACACACATGGCCCACAGACATCCATGCAGGCAAATATCCATATTCATACAATAAAAATAAATCTCTTTTTAAATAAATATAGCTGTGGTTGCTGAACTGCATTTTTATCTCAGTCTGAATATGTATCAATAACCATGTTTCCACTGGCATTCGCCACATTCTTACGGGCAAGTAGCCAGTCACTGCCGTGCAGAAACCCTCAGATCAATTCTTCACCCCTAAGCCCTCCTCTCTGGGGACATTCGGTTGGGCACTTTCGAGTACCTTGTTTTCCCATCTTTCCAGGTTCTCCTTTCTCCCCAGTGACAAGTGAACAGCAATGGCAGCAATTCAAAAAGAAACGAGTCGTGTCCAGAGAGAAGCTTTCAAAAGGAAACAGACCGGCGGTGGCCGAAGCAGAGGGGTCCGTTGTGGGCTCTGCTGTGGTTGACAATGAGGGGCTAGTGGTAGGCTCCGCCATGGCAGCCATTTCTGTAAGGAGGGTTTCTTCTTCATCCAGAGGAAAGCCATTGAATGGCTTGAGGCCCTTCAGCATCTCTTTCCCTTCAGATTTCTTTGTAAATTTGGTGTATGGTGTGGTCTTCCCTACTGTGTCCACATCAGCCACTGCCAAAATAATTAAGAGAACACAAAGCCAAGAAAATATCCACATGTTTGAGGCTGGAAGAAAAGACATAAAAAAACACACACATAAATTATAAGTGGTCCAAATAAAAGCACTAATACCATCTGCCCTTAGATGAGAAAAATAAATATATCTCTGAGGCATAACGATAACAGCACATGTGATTTAGAATGACGTACAGCTAGTGTATTCTATATGTAAGTGTGTGTGAGTCACCACAGAGCATTTTATTTAATTTATTATGAGGAGTACTTTGCGTTCAGTTTTCTCTTCTGGTTGTTTCTTGGTGTTACATGTTCTCAAACGGTGTTCTCAATCATTCAAATTATCTTGCCGAATAGCAAATATGATCTATAATAAGTGCAGCATGCCTTAATAGCTCCTGTACCCTGTGGAAAACAAATATGTGTGATTTCCTCCCTGACCTCACTCAGATTTATAGGAATCAAATACATTTGTATTAGAGGGAGATGAAAAATATTGAGCTGAATAGTTTATTCCCGCAAACTCAATTATTTCAGGGGAAAAAAAGTACTGGTAAAATAGTCTTTAAATCTACTAGGGATAATGGTGCTGTTGTGAGAGCACTCTGAGGGAACCTATTATAATAAATGGAGAGGGAGACAATTTGAAAAATCATAACTTTGAAAATATGCTATGTCCTTAGCTTTTCACATACCACTTAGCTCACAGACTCTTTGCTGTAGAGTTTTTGGGGGGAGTTTTTCTAAAAACTCGTATTTATCTTTGGGTAATTTTAATTAGGCAAAAAAAAAAACCTTCTTATTAAGGTTTTTTTTTTTAACCAAAGAAACATGGTATAATGTCCCCAGTGACATGAAATTGTGATAGCTCTCACCATTCCATTCCCCCATCGACTCCAAACAGGCTGCTAACAGACAGCCCAGGATATACATGCTTTTTCTCTGATATGAGAAAAAAAAAGCAGTAGAGACAAGTAGTAAGAGAATTTAAATTAAGAGGGAGAAAGGCACCTACTATGTGTTGAGTCCCTATACCTAGCTCCACACCATCAATCCAACCAGTTCTCCAAGCATGTCCATAAGGCAGATGTGATGTAATTACTCTCCATCACAAAGGAGGAAGCCGGCACCAAGAAGTTACATACCTTGTCCAAGGTCATAAAACCAGTAAATATTGGATTTAAGATACAAATGCAGTTCGGTTTAATTTCAAAACCTAAACTCATTTCCACAAATCATGTGGACTTTATAAGGATGGGATTAAAGAACGATAAAACCAAGGTTAGCTCAATGGAGTAGAGCTATAGAGACAGACATAAATCAAAGCAGAGGAAAAGAGATAAAGATGGGACGCTTCATTTTAAAAACTTTGTAAAAGTCCAAAAATTCTAACTTTCCATCTGGTTGTCTTTGCTGCTGTTCATTGACCTGACTATTATTGGCTGACACTGGTAATGTCACAGGAACGAGGAATTAGTTTTAATGACACCAGACATAAGTTAAGTCATGATCCCATCCCCTGTGAGTTACATTTGGTAAGAAGAGATGGGAGACAACGAAAGTAAATCGTGAACAGCAGTTAGTTCATCATGCACATGATTTTAGACGCATACATGCCCCTACTCGCACAACACACATCCCACCCACAAGATGAACATATACACATGACTGGCAGGCATCAGCCATTTACAAGCATCCCCCCCAAATGCTAGACTCAAGCTTCTTAAACTGTGGGTCAGAGGACCCCCAGATGACACCACAGGTGGTGGACATCATTAAAATTTTGGTAACAGTAGTAAGTTTTTAAACACACAGGAACAAAAATTTAACTCAAAATCAGACTTCCAGTGAATTTGAAGTGCTTCGAGCCATGCTCTCCTGTGGTGTGTCATGTGACTTCATTCAAGCCTTGTCTCTAAGCACACAATGCGTAAACTATGCACTGCGTGTACCACCATGCCACCCAGTGCCTATGAAAATGGCCAGCAACAGGTCAACTCGGGTTCCGGGTGAGCGTGTGTTAGGAATTGCAGCGTTTTTACTGTGCACACTGCACTTACAGAAGCATAATTGCTTAATTATGAAAAACAAAGACAATTGCTTCCTACTGTCATGTTAATCATCAGATTAGTGTGTCTTTGGATTGGATTGTGCTAGAATGTTTGATTTTTTTAAATGCTATTTGATTTGCCGTCTTGAGTTTCATTTAAAGAAAACATTCAATACAATTTGGCTTGGTGGTAAGACAGAATTTCCACCCATTTCTAAACTAAACATATGTCTCCCATTTTGTCCTTTGTATTTAACTAAAGCAGCACTCAGCGTTGACAATTACAATATTGGAATGTCACTCAACTCTGAAAAATGTACAAGATCTTCTACATCCTGCGATATCAGACGTTCAGCCAAGACTTAACTCTCAATATTGGCGTAAAAAAAAAATAGATAGACCCTGCTCATTAGCATGCTCGTTTGCTTCTGTTTCTTGTAAATGGTAAAAATCATGTGTGAAATGAATAATTACTTGAAAATTAATTTTGTTATGATTTATTACCAGTGGACGTTTGATCTGTATACCTATTATATATACCTATACATTAAGTGTACAACAAAAATTTCTCAGGTAAAAAGAGGTCAAAGGTGAAAAAAGTTTAAGAGGTCTCTATCTTTAACAAGAATTTTCTTTTCAAGACAGGATTTTTTGTGTAACATCTCCAGCTCTCCTGGAACAAGCTGTGTAGACCGGGTTGTCCTCAAACTCACACAGAGATCCACCTGCCCCTGTCTCGCCAGTTCTGGGATTAAAGGCATGTGCCACCACACCAGTTTAACAAGATATTATTGACTATAAAATAAACTCTCTTTATCCTTACAAGGACACATCTGCTACTCCTCTGTATGTACATGGTAATTTTTTTTATCCTGTAAGAATTTTGTAATAGGATCTTAGGAAACTAGTCATGGGGGGACAAAGAAGAGAAATCTGGAGGGTCCTGTGCAGGAGAAGGAGTGTGGCATCTATCTGGCAATCTGTCTGGCACTGTTTTAAGCCCTTTTTAACTAGTATGTTGACTATACCACAAAAGAACCACACAAGGTAAGACCCACTGTGCCCACTTAACAGGTTATAAAATGGAGGCACAGGAAGGCTAATGTAAAAGGAGGAGGAAGTGATGTAACTTTATTTCACCCAAAAACAAAACCAAAAAAAATAAATAAATTCATAAAAACACAGCCCCCAAACAAAACCCACTACAAGCGAGGACTTTAGACAAAATTTCAAGTCACTAAGACAATTAAAAAAAAAAAAACAAGTTGTTTTAGGTCTGAAGTTTAATGAAGGTTAAATCCTAACAAGGATTTAAAATAAAAATTGGAGGAAGAGGATGAGGGCCTGCGGAGAAGGCTCAGTCAGTGAAATACTTGCCCCGCATGCATAAAGCCTGGAGCTTCAATATCCAGCTTGAGAAGCCCAGGGCAGCAGCACACATTTGTCAGCCCAGCCCTGGGGAGGGGAAGACACAGGGGTCCCTGGAACTCAGCGACCACCCCAGCCTAGCCAAGAGCCAAGGCTTATGGGAGACACCGTCTTCAAAATAAGGTAGAAAGTGACTGAGGTTGATATCCGACATTGACCTCTGGCTGACACATGCGTGTTCACTCTCACGCACATACAGCACAGAGAGAGACACAGAGAGACAGAGAGAGGGGGTGAGATTTCCAAACAGAAACTTAAATACCCTGAGGCTTTTACTTCTCCTGAATATTGTCTATTCCATAAGAACTTTTTTTAGAAAGAGTGTAAAATTAGATCTCCTTTATTTCTGTATTCCCAGGGCCAAGCTCAAGGATTGACAGACGATAACTGTTGTATAAATGTTTTCTGAACTGCAAGAAGAAACAAGAACGAGCAAGGGGGTAAATATGATAAAGTACAGTCATATACACATATGAAAATACCATAATTAAACCCATTATTTTTTATGCTAACTTAACAAATGTTTGCAGATGAAGTAAATATCACATTAAATATAGATATTGCATTGACGCCCTCGGCTTTCTCCCCCCTGGAATCACACCCTTTGTAGTGTGAGTTTGCACTTGAAAAGAAATAGCGCCTCTCCCCTGGCCCTCAGTATGACTCATGGAGTCATGTGACTCCAGCCAATGATGTGAGGGAGGAGTAAAAGGGACCCAGCCTCAAGCCAACTCCCAAGGACACACATGTGTCTCCATATTTACTATTTTGTTTTTGTTTTGTTTTGCTTGCCCTCTTGTCAGAATGTAAATAGCCTAGCTTAATGGTGACAGGGGGAAGAGGAGGGGACGCCCAGAGTTGCGCTCTCCCAGCAAAACATGACCTAGACTGGAGTCCCCATCTAATCTGAGTACACATGGATGATCCCAGTTAACACCAGCTGGAGCCAACTGAGATCGTATAACTACCTCCTGTCCTACACATATGCTCCTGCTAGCTACTGCTGTGTAACAAAGTACCCCCCACCTCCGCAGCTTAAAACAACAGCTCTCTCTTTATTAAAAGACCCTCCAGCAAGATTCTACACCTTCAGATAAGTCATCTACACCGGGATTATATTCCAGCTGGATTCCTGGTATTGATAAATATAAAGAAATTAAATAATTTCAGTTGCAAGGATATGTGGGTGTGTGCTTCAAGAGTTGCAGCAATGGTGAACTTTTTGACCTTATATAGGATGTTCTTCCCCCTCTAACCCTAGGTAACTATGTAAAATTATAAGGTGAACTTGTATGTATATGACATAATATTCCTGTCTGAATTTTAATGTCTTATAATGCTTCACTTAGGCCAATATCTTATAATCTACTCCTTATACTTTGTGCTTCCTTGCTATTCCTTCCCTCTCCCCTGGCCCGCCCCATCCTTTATTCTTTCCTTCTTTCCTTTTATTCAGTTCACATAGTCATTAATGGTCTCCTCTTCCAGGTGCTATATCAAACACAGGAGTCACAGAACAACACATTTGTAGAGATCCTATTCCAGCAGAAACAACAAATATCAGATGGTGAGCATTTCAGAGGGTGGCGGACGCTATGAAGGAAATAAGTAGGGGGTCTCGATAAGGAGTGGCCAAGGCAGTCTGTCTGCAGAAGAAAGGAAGCATCACTTAGCTTATAGGAAAGACCCAAAAAAGGTCACTGATGGAAGGGCAGAGAAAGGAGCCTGGAACCTTTCAGACAGCAGGAACCAGATTCCCTTCTCAAGAGAGGGAAATGAGACCAGCGCACCTTGACTGCATGGCCACCTAGGCAAGTCAGCTGGCCGCCATGAAGACTTGACATACATTCTACAAGCAATGAGAAATCCCTGAAAGTTAAACTCAGGAGAAACTTGGTGACACTTAGCTTCAAGCCCACCTGGGAAAGCATGGAGAGCACAGACTCAGAAGAAAAGCACACTTACAGGTTTAACTTTATATTTGACTCTAGGAGAATTCTCAGAATTGTGATTTTACTCCCTATCACCTTGAGAACCTGAGAATGGTATGAAAAGCCCCATTCCATCAAATCTGTACGTGGGGAAATTTCCTGAAGAAAATGACTCTATATTTTCTTTTCTTTTGGAAATAAAGTTTGGGGTTTAGAAAGTGTCTGAGTTTCGGTGTAAAATACAGAATGAACCAGAGATAATTGTAGGGCAATATAGACATGGCAGTGTTCAGATCAAAACAATACTACTGAAAGTAACCATCTAACACCAGGGATTGTAGAATGCCTGTATGAATTTCCGAAAAAGCAGATTCAGTAAGAAGAGCCTGGTCGCCTCTGTGTTGAGACGTGGAGAGAACGGGAAAGTACTCTTAGAAGCCTGCGTCCCCATGGAGAAATGTGATGACTTAGGGCTTGGACTAAGGATGCTAGCAGGCTTCTGTGATTTCTCATTCAAATAATGAATCAACAGTGATGTGAGCTGCTGTCACAAGGATCATTACATTATTAACCTCACTTCCATTTCAGGTGTGAGCTCGCTAGGGGAGAAGGCCCCATGCCAAGAGAAGGAAAATTGGGATGAGTGATTGCAGCTATTGCTTTCTTTTATTAATTCATGTGGTGTGTGGGTGTGTGCGTGTGTGTGTGTGTGTTTGCATGCAAACATACATGCATGTGTACCCACAGGTCAGAAGAGGGCATCAGATTCCCAGGAGGTGTAGTCTGCAGTTGCAAGCTGTTGGGAGCCACCCCAAATGGATGCTAGGAACTGATCTCAGGTCCTCTGAAAGAGCAATAAACACTCTTAATTCCTGAGCCATTTCTCCAGGGCCTGTCACTTTTGTCTCTTTCCTCCTATGGGTTATGGGTCCTCTTTCCTTCTCAGGGTGCATGGTGTTGTGCTCCCGGATCTTTGAAAATATAATAGACAGTTTCTGATAAGCTGTTTCCTCGTGCCTCAATTCTTCTAGTACAGGGAAGCTTCTAGCTCTCAGATCTCAAGTTTATGCTCAAATACATGGAGTATCAAAAGGAAGGAAAAGAGACATCGTCAGCACAGATTCCTGTTTCCTGGTTCATTTTTTAAGGGCAATTCCAGAGTAATTATAATCATCTCTGACAGGCTCTGCACATCCCATTGTGTTGACAGAGGCAGCAAAAGCACTGTAATTTCTATTGTCCAGTGGGAGCCTGTTTCTTCCAGTGTCTAAATAAATGAACCCATTATAAGTTTATTAAGCACATTGAATGTAACATCACACTCTACCAAGTTAAATGCTTTTTTTGCCTTATAAGTATGCAGTAAAATGGAATCATATTCTCAGCATTTCTCTGTCAAATGCGAAGAGACTGGCTTTGGTTCAGAATATGACATCACACGGAGTCCAGCTGCAGATGGGGATATTTCTTTCCCTCTCTGCGTGCTGTTTTTTCAGTTCCCACTCTTCCCGCCCTGCTCTGAATCAAGGTACACATTCTGGACCATTGCAGTTGAGACACACAGACTAGGGCTGTTAGAGAAAGAGCAGCCAAGCTAGGGGGAGACCAAGAGGTGCTGATGAAGGAATGAAGTCACCGCTAAGGTTGGCACACTGATAAAAAATGTGGAATAACTTTAGGCACAAAAATAAGCCCCGCCTCCACATCTCCAAAACTGAGAAATAAAAACTTTTTTAAAGGAGAAACTTTTCAAAGGGAAGAACAAAATTATTATTACTTAATTTCATGAGCTTTCACCTGTGGTCATTCTGGTTACTTCTGCCATAGCGGTTTTATTCTTCCATTCGTTCAACAAATAGAAGCTTGGAGAGAGGGACAGTGTGAATCTGTAATTGTACGGCTGGATAATGAAACAGAAGTCAAATTTCCCGGCAGATAATTCCCTGGTTGTAAAAGCTAAGGATGCCGGTGGAGAGAAAGTGGGAACGCTTTGTTCTGTTCTCAAGTCTTCTGGAGACTTACGGCTGTTCTCAAACACAGAGCTCTCTGATTTCAAAAACTCAGGGACGGAGCTAGATCATAGCACCTGCTCTGTACCTTTGTCTATCAATTGATCTAAGTATTTGTTAGCAAGCTATCAAAGTTGTCATTGCACACTTAAATTTAATATCGACAATATATTTTTTATCGAATTGGCATATTAACAGAAAAACCATGATAAAGACAGAGACCCACATGAGAAACTTTCTCTACGAAGTCAAGTCTTTTCTCTGCCTTTGGTCCGAAATATTCTCACACTCATTAAAGTAAGTCTGGCTACGTCTGAGCAGACTGCTTCCCCTTTCTGAAGATTGAACAGAATGCCTGATTTTGCAGTGCTCCTCACTGGGGACGTTAAGGGAAAGGCTGAAGATTTTCAAAAGGGGATCTTTTGAGGAAACTTAAGGATGCAGAAGTTTGAAAATGAATAAACCTTTTCGTGAAGTTTGTCTTTGAAGCTGCAGATGGTGCTAGGACATGGTGGTAGGTTAATAACTTTGACTACCAACAGCTTAGTAGCCTAGATTCTGAGTGTGGGAGGATCTGTATTGATTTCTTTTGTACATTTACCACAAGCCCAGGTGTGTACATCTCGAATGCGAAGTGTAACTACTAAAGAGATGTCCTGCAATAAATGTTTTGTTTTATAGAGATTCCTGTTACCAAACTTCCATTTTCCAGAGAGAGAAAAACAGACACAAAGAGAGATAACCACATACCTTTATTATTTTAACCCAGAATGATCTAAAACTATTCTAGTCATCAGAAACATTAACATCAGGATAGTCAGAAGTTTACAAATGGCAACAGAGTAGCTGCGTATGCATAATATGTAAAAATATGTAATCTATAGCCCAAACTCTATCAGCGTCTTCCACACCCATTAGAGCCTGGTAGTCACTTGAGAGCCCTTTACACATGTAGAAGCGTGCATGTAAAAACACACGAGTGTGAAGTTGAAAAGAGCAGCTCACCTAGGCTTGTGAGCAGCCCTGAGTGTCTTCCTCATCTCTAGGTCTCTACAAGTGCTTTAGAAGCCTCTGGTAGTCATGGCAGCTCACAGAGCTATTTATCTCCCTGACCGGTGTCATCCTCATGCGGGTGGAAATCGCAGAAGACCCACACAGCAATCCTCTGCGCTGCCCTGACACGTTCCCCCTCGCACTCGCCTCTTTTGCGCTACTCTAAAACTGGTGATCGCAAGACCTCATGGTGGATACGGGTTCTTAAGGGAGCCTTGAGCCTAGGTCACCGCCCACCTCAGGAACCTGGCTGGCGTTCGTTCCCACTCCCCAGCACTGAGTGACTTATTCAAAACAAAGAATTGGAGCTACACAAGCTAGCTCTGTGCCTTTTCTAATTCTAAAGTATTAAGAGACCTTTCCCAATAAATCCTGGCTAATCTCAGTGGGTGCTGGGGAATTAAACACTCTAAGGTCTCATTTTGTCACTTCACTCGGGACCTATTCCAGGACCTCGGAGTCAACTCCTAGAAAACTGTGCTTGAGTCATTGGCTTGAGAAACCCTTGAGAGGTCAAGGGCTCTCCTGAAGGGAGTTGAGGATCCCAGACTACCGAAGACCTGATAAGTATCAGATTTGGTATCAGCCCAGAGAAGAACAGAAGGGAGCCTGTCCCTGAAACGCTACCAAGAGGCTAATGCATCACATGAAAAACAGCATCTCCTCCTCTCCAGGACAGCCGTGCTATTTAATACCCCCAAAGACCAAGGACAAAGAATGGCATTGTATAAGCACTGTAACTCAAGCAATTAACCAGGTAATGGTCTGTGGGTTCATTATAGCAGAATGTCAATTAAAACAGTTGGAAGGAGATTATGCACAGCACTTAGATTGCAAATCTTATAGGCTACCCTAGTAGGACCAAATTATAATAAATGTCATATCACTTCGATAGGTAAATGAAAATAAAGTTTCTTCTCTAATATGGACCTCTGCCTAATGTCTCATAAATCCCAGGAATTGAAAGAGCAGCCAAGTGTCTAGGCTTTATTCCACACTAAAGAAAATGGGATAAATTGTGTCAAGTATCTTCTTAGCCCCCTTTAACCTAACTAATTAATGCCTGTATATTTCTAGCTAATTGTTTTTTAAACATTCTAAAATATACATGTTAGTTTTATCTTGGACTCCTGCCAAGAGACTTGAAGACTAACGGGGAATAATGGATAAAATATGAATTTCAGAAGGAAAAAATATTTCTTAGCATAATTTTTAGATGGGCGTTCTTCTGTTAATGACTTTCCGGGTCTATTCCCAGGGGCACAGAGTGTTCGCTTTGTCAGTGCAGAGCAGACCACATTAGAAAAACTGACTTTGTCATCCTGTAAAATGAATGACAGTGTCCTTTATGAACTTTCAAAATGCGACTTGACTTGAGCATCCAAAGAAAGGACCCTAGTGGTTTTTCCTGAATAATGGATGGTAGAAGAACACGATAAATAAAAATTGGTTTCTGTCTTAACAATATTCACCTAAAGTTACATCACAGTTCATTTTTATTCATGAATTATAAATCCCTTGCAGGATAGAATGAAAATAAATGACCAACATGTCTGCAAATATAATATCCCACTAATTCTATTATAGATAATAATGCATATTAAGCTTTTGGAACTGTTCATAATTTTTCTGTAAAACACCACAAATAAAACATTTTTAAAGCAAAATATTTTTCCTCACTAAATAATTGTTATGAAGGAAACCACACTTTTAATGCAGCTTTGTATTGATCTATGTTGCTGTAAATGAAGCTGATCTAAACTATTATGACCTAAACGAAATTTGATTATTAAGATCTTCACTACACATCATCTCCGAAAGAAAATTAACCTTTGCATGCTACCAAGACAATATGTGTCCGCTGTTCTTCCTTTAGAATTTGCTTTGTCTGCTTTCCTCACAGACATTTACAAAGTCAGTAACTCTAGAGTTAAGAATGATTCTATACTCTAATCCACAGACTTCTGCATTTCAAAAATCAATACGAAAAACAGACTTAATGCCGAAGAAGTACCTGTTATTAGTTGCATGCTTTACCATTTCTATTCATATTTTTATTTCCTTGAGGCAAGTAATATTAATGGGAACTTTTTCAGCCTGGGATCTCATTTCAGAGGGCCTGATGGAAGATAAAATAAATCAATATTTGTAATCATCCCGTACCTTATAGGTGTCCTCTTATCGGCAATCCTTCTCCTGGATAGCACCCTGGCAATTTCAGTTTCATTTGTCATCAGACAGGGGTTTGATTTCTTTTTTCCAAGGTTTGTCCTTACCCAATGAGAGGGGAGTGCCTGTGTGATAAGGGAGGTAGTAACTTCCTCTGAATCTGGAGAGAGACTCTGAAACCTGATGAAATGCAAACGTTTTGAGATTTATTAGAGTCTTAGCTCTAACTTTGTTGACCATTCTTCTCGGCTTGCTTTTTAATCCAGAAAACTCTGTTTTGTATGAAGTGTGCTTGCTGTGTGTTATAACTTTTATCTGGTTACTTGTATGACATATGGGTATTCTGAGACATCTTTTTCTCCTGCTCAAGGAAACTCTATTTTAGGAGAGCAGCAATGTAGGAGACATGCCCTTGAATACGATCCTCCTCATCCCCAGTGCTGGGTCAGCCTATTACCCACTGCAAATCAGCAATTCTTGGCCAAGTTCATTTCATTTTTTATCAATGTATTTTTGACAATTTCATATATGTAAAGAATATATTCTAGTCACGGTCTTTCCCCTTCCCCTCTTACGCTCCTCCTACCTCCAACAAGCCACCCACACCTCCTCCCACCATGTCACCATTTAACTCTTACATCTTTCTGGTTTGGCTTTTGCTTTCTGACCCACCGTGGGCATAAGCAGAGCCTGCCCTCATAGGCTTCAGTGTGGCGTTATCTACTGCTCAGCAGTGGCTGCACCGCTAACATCAATGTATTCTTCTCCCTCAGCAGACTCAGCAGACTGAGACTTCCAGTAGCTTCCCTGGGTGGTGCTGGGCCCCACACGCCCCTCCCTAATCTCTGACTTACTATTTACTGGTTTAGTTTATGAGGAATCTATGCCAGCAACTGCAGCTTCTATGAGTTCATGAATGCCACAGCCATGTCATGCCCATAAGACAGTGTTTAGCAACTTCCCCTTGTCCAGCTCCCACATTCTCCCTTCCACTCCTTCTTCTACAATATCCCCTGAGTCTTGGAGGGGGTGGTATGGGTGTGACCTTTAAGGCTGAGTTCTCAACAGTCACTTGTTTTCAATACTTGGACCAACCCTAAGTCTCTGTGTTAACTGCCATTACTGCAGAGAGAAACTTCTTTGGTAAAAGCTGAGGATGGCGCTGGTCTACGGGTTTAAGCATAACTATTTGCTATTTGACAGCAAGCCAGCTCAGCAAAGCAAATGTCTTAGGTGCATCCCTGGTGCCTGTGACTTCCCCAGCCATGGGACTTCAACCAGGTTCCAGTACTGGTCATAAATTCCCACCCTTCTGTGAAGTGGGACTCGGATCCAATCAGAAATCAGTTGCTTCTGTGAAGTGGGACTCGGATCCAATCAGAAATCAGTTGGGTTTTTTTTTTTTTAAGATTTATTTATTGTGTATACAGTGTTTTGTCTGTGCACCGACAGGCCAGAAGAAGGTGCCAGACCTTACCACAGATGGTTGTGAGTCACCACGTGGGTGCTGGGAATTGAACTCGGGTCCTCTGGAAGAGCAGCCAGTGCTCTTAACCGCTGAGCCATCTCTCCAGCCCCATCAGTTGGTTTTCCTGATAACAGTTGTGCCGCTCTTGTGCCGGGGGAACATCTGGCCCGGTGGGTTGGTGCAGTCGCGTGCAAAGTCTAAAGCTGAGAAAGTTCCTCGCTAACTTTTTCTCCCCAGCTGCCAACATAGCAGCTTCTATGCAAGCTATCAAACACAGAGGAGGCTTCCGGTGCAGCTACTGCATGGTTTCTGTGGTCTGCAATCAAGGTGTGTTTTATATTCAGTAACTTTTATCGTCTAGTTCTGGTGGACCAGGGAAAATGCTTGAAACCTGTACAGTTTGGGGGATGGGACTCTTTCTTGGCCAAATTCATTTCCAAAAATCATATATTTGCCCTTATTTGAAAGTAACCATGTGACATTCCCAAGGACTTATAAATTTTAAAACTTCTATTGGCCTCTGATGGGTCATTCATTCATGGTATGCCTTTCTCATGCATTTTGATGGTGTTTATGAGACCTTCCCAAGCCCCAGAGTCTATTCTAGGGTTGGTCATAAAGCAGAAGGAAAATCTACATGGTTCCTGTTTCCATGGAGTTTACCTCCTCATGAGAAATACAAACAAGAAGGAAAGAACAAATATGAAACATTGAAGATCAGGTATTAAGAGGCTAATACGCATCACACCCAAGCTAAACTAAAGTGACAGAGACTGAGTGGCTGTTGGAGGCTGCGTGCTGAGAGAAAGCCTTTGTGAAAGGCTCCCCTTTAAACTGTTTTTATTTAGATATCAAAGAACCCCACAGTGGGGGAAAAAACGGATGGAATGAGGGAGCCAGGAAAAAATAAATCCCAGACCATTAAACTATGGATTAACACATCTGATATTTGAAGAGAAAAGGAGAGTGAAGCAGTCGTCAAAACACAGAAAAGGACGTGAGGCAGGACAGAATAAGGACCCATCCATGCAGTCCAAGGAGCCTGAACCAACGGGACTTAAATTCTAGCCCCATTGGTAAGCAGACTCCTGATGGATGCAGCCAGCTAGTTTAGCCAGACGCCATGATCCATTTGGCTTATGTAAATTCTCTCCTTATTCCATACTCACAAACACGTTCCAATTACGTTCTTTGAGAAATTGCACCCTTCCTAAGACTTACACTAACTTGATAGACTGATTACTCACAGTGAGTTACAAAGTGTGTTTCTAATGATCACATGACTTCCCTGACAGCTCGTCCATGTGGAGGGAGTTCTGTTATTTGTGCTGAGTAACTCTGCAACGCCTCTGGTTAGAGTGCATTAGTGAATATCGTGAAAGCTATCTGTCTCCTTCCTACTTCGTGTTTCGGGAAAGCCGATCATTCACGCCTAAGCACAGGCAAGCTCAAGATTAATCAAGCTACCTACAAGAGCCCTGCCTTGCCCAGTGGCTTTTTGTTTCTCTTTAGCTCCCACTGCCTCCTGGTACTGAAGGTAGGGACAATACCACCACAACTTCATTTAAAAGGCCTCATTGGGTGCCCAGAGAAAAGCAATCAGGTCCAAAAGGTCCACCTTTCAGTCTGAGACTCTTGGCAGGCAAATGTGAGTATCTTCACCTATAAATGGGGTGATTTGAGCTAGATGTTTTCTCGTTTTTAAATACAGGTAACGTAAAGTTATATGTTAGTTTACTTTCTGAGAACACATAAACTATTGCAAGAGTGTCTTAATCACTGTTTCCCTCCTCCACTCAAAATGAACACGGTTACACATGAATCCTTCCAATCCCCTTTCATGTATTTATACCATGTCTCCATACCTACAATTTCATAAATAATTCACTGGCCATCTGGTCCTGGAACTAGCTTTCACTGAGCTACTTGTCTTAGAGACTTTTCCACAACAGAACATTAAGCCTTGGAAAATGCAAATAGAACATCTGCCTTCATCTCTTTAATTGTTGCACAGAAGAATTCGATTAAACGATTGTGTTATACTTTTGCTGACTGTCCATCAAGTGAGAGCTATTTAAACTCATTCCAATTTTTAACCTCACTCAGATGTTGATTGATGTGACCATTTTCCTGCATTCATTGTTGTGCATGTGAAAAGCTTCCCTGGAATGGGTTTGCCCTATCTGGGTCTAAGCTCACGTATAATGCTGTAGTGAGATTGCTTAAATCAGAATCACGGAAGTGTTGTTAAGAAGAAGGACTTAAATCAGAATCACAGAAGTGTTGTTAAGGGTTGGAGCGGTGATTCAACAGCCGAGAGCACTCTTAACTCTTGCAGAGGACCTGGGTTGGTTCCTACCACCCACGTGTGGGAACATAACTGTTTGTAATTCCAGTTGCAGGGGGTTTTGGTTTGGTTTGATTGGCTTGCTTGGGTTGGTTGGTTGGTTGGTTGGTTGGTGGTTTTTTGTTTGTTGGTTTGCCTCGCTGTTTAGTTCTGGTTTGCCTCCTTGGGAATCAGGCAGGCACACATGGGGTACACATACATACATACATACATACATACCTGCAAGCAAACATTCCTACACATAGAATAAAAATAAATCTTTTATTTAAAAGAAAGAAGAACAGACGAATAAAGGAAAAGGCAGCTTCGTTGGTCTCAACTTGGAATTGGAGCCAGTATCCGCGGTCGTGGCAGCTCCAAGCTCCTCCAGTGTTTCCCAAACTTAATGCAGTAGAACTCTGCCCTTGGCAGCTCTAGGGGGACTTTGCCTCTTAGAAATGTACTAATGTGCGAGATGCTGCCCTGAGACCTATGCCTATGGAACTGTCCCTTTTGAAGTCCAGAACCAGAGCAGGTCTGCGATTCAGCCTGGATTCCAGCCCAACTTGTGCTTCTCAAGATACAAAACCAGCGCTCACTCCCAGAGGAGTCCCTTTTACCCTGAAACCCCAACCTCATCAGCTCTCATCAGCTCTCTGCTGGGACCTGCTCCTGGTGGGCTGTCTCCCTAGTGCATGCCATCCCCTGCTGGAGGGAAATTGACTCACAACCCTTTTCCTTATGTTGCTTGGACCAACCTTTGTGCTCAAAGAGAGGAAAAGAAAAGCTAAATGAGCAAAGGTCCACATCTGTTGTAGATCTGAAAGACGGCATGGGACTATTAAATATAAACACATTAATAACCACATTGAATTCATAGTTGCCTAGTTATTGAAACCATGTGAGACAAATGCCGTCATCCCCACTTTATAAGATAGCAGAACACATCCCTTGATGTTCCTGAGAAGCCTGCTGCTTTCTGAAAGGAAATGAAGAGGTGGATCTGGGGCTAAGGGGAAAGGTGGGGCTGGTAGTGGGGGTGGGGGGGGTGACTGGGAGGAGTGGAGGGAAGGGAGCCTGTGATCAGGATGCATTGTGTGAGAGAATGTATGTATGTATATCAGAACACAGAAGTGATTAATTTTTTTTCTCAAGCTAACTGGTGAGGGAGGATTAGATGCAACACGCAAACTCAGATGCAGCCGATGCCAAAGCTGAATGCATGTTGCCTCCTTCTCTTTCCAAGGTGTCTGTGGTTTCTTCCCTGTTCTTCTTCCTGAGTGTTTCCATGCCAAGCATGTGCTTTTTGCTGAAGTACAAGCAGAAACCTTGAGAAGCAGTTAAAAGGTGTGTAGCCCACAGGAATCTTCATCAATTCACTTGAGAGCGCTTAGCGACTGACGCGAGCACTATGCTGAGTCATATTAGGAATTTACGCCAGCCTGCACTGCCTTATGCTCCCTGGCCTGCTGGCACGGGGTAGATTTATGTCCCACTCAACTTAGATGGCTTAAAACACCTCACTGCTGGAGCCCTTGGCATCGCTGATAAAATATATGTGACTATACTTACAAATCATTGTCTTTACTTACATTTAATGAAATTGAAAATAACATTTTCCAATAAGTTTCTACACAATTTCAACTCACTGAAACTCGCTGCCAGTGTTTGGTTTTTGCACCCTGTGTCTCCACCCTGTGATAATGCTTGGTGAAAGAGATTACTTTGCTTGGGTCATTTTTGTGTGTTTCTTTAAAGGTGACATTTTTAGCACTGGTAAGTCTGTTCAAATTTAGTTGTATGAAAAACGGCCTTTCTGTGGGTCGGCTGTGTCCCCAGTGTCTCATACACCAAAATCTTCATTCCCTGTGCAACTGTATCTGCAGAGAGTTTCTAGACATATCTACCCTGTGAGAATACAGTTCCTGCCGGTGGAATTGGTGCCCTTAAAAGATGTAAGAGAGAGATGAGCTCTGGGTGTGCGTCTCTCTGTCTCTCTCTATGTAAGTCTCTCTCTCTAGCTCTGCCTCTCTCGCACTCTCCATTACCTCATTGAATACCAAGTTTTCCAGGCCGCTTAAGGTGTCTCAGACACTTTAAGTCACCACCCCCACCCCAGGATTTGTATCAGGGACTCCAGAACAAAGCTCAGCCCCGAGCTGGGCATCCAGCTGACTTAACCGTTTTCTTATGACAAGCTAGACGCTCCTGTGGTGGGAAGTCTTCTGCCAACTTTACAGTAATGATCTCTACATGGTATGCTTTCTCTAACCCTCATGACAATGATTACTCAAGAGACTTCCACGTTTGGGACTTTTTTTGCGCGGGGGGGGGGGTGTTGTCTGGGGAAATGGATGTTGTTTTCCATGCTAGAGACTGATATAAGAGCCAGGAGCAGACTAGAAGAGTGCTGAACCCCTAAGCTACACCCACAGCCCTGTGTGAAGTAAATTTTAAGACAGAAAATGTATCAGGAGCTGGAGAGATGGCTCAGGGGTTAAGAGCACATGCCATGCAGGTTCAGTTCCCAGGGCTCAGAGGAAATGGCTCACAGCACCTGTGACTCCAGCTCCAGGGATCTGACACCCATTTCTGGTCTCCTCGGGCACCCAAGTGCACTCACACGCACGCCAAACACACACACACACACACACACACACACACATACACACACACACACATGTAAATAAAAATAAAACCACTCTTTCAAAAAATAAAATGCATCAGGGTGAGATTAAACTTTTGAGCAGGAGAAGATCTTATGTATATATATATATATATATATATACATTCGTTTCCAAATGACTTTGTACAATGTCTTGTGTTCCTCTTCAGGGCAGCATTTGTACTCTATTGAGTATAATTAGAAAGGGCACAATGACAGCCTAGAAGAAAGCTCTTTCAGAAAGCGGCTGCACCCCTCAGCAGATCGTATTCCTGACCCTGAACCAAAGGAGCTTGTCAGCTTTCTTTCCTCCCGAGCAATGCGGTCATTCAGGGCTGCAGTCCAGACAGTCTGTCAGCTCTTGTTCGTCCTGTCTTTCCATGACCTTTTCCCCCTGGATATGTATCTCATGTAACAGGTGTGCACACCTGACCCTGACCACTTTGTTCAAACTCAAAAGAGAAAGGAATTAGAGGAGAAAGCTTCCTCGCTCAGTGTATAACAGGGGGCCTTTTGTTTTGAAGACCGTGATTTTCTGCTATAGCTGCCTGTTTAAAAGTTGGTAACACGGAGTTCTGAAACTGTTTGAAATTAATTTTACTCTGGATCAGATTTTAATTGCTATGAAATTGTTTCATTCTCCCTCTTATTAAGAATCATATTGCAGAAATACTCATTTGGTTTCCAACTCTGAGAAGCCTGTAGGGCATAGAATGGAAATTTTAAATGGCAACATGCTTCCTTATACTTTGCAACTGAATGTGTAAATAAACTCAGCATGTAACCACTAGCCACTTCTGGGGACCTGTTCATCATTCAAGCCGGCTGCCCAAAGAGAAGGATTGTCTTCTTGGCTGCTTCAGGCCTTTTCTTAAAACCATTTAGTTCTATTCCCATTGATCCAAGCAATAAGAGACCCAATGTTCCTTGAACCACTTATATTTGAAAATGCTCTTTGCTTCCTGAAAATATTCAACCTTTATAACAGTGAGGGGTTTTATTTTCAATAATGTGGAGTTCCAGAATATAGGCAAATCTCCCAGGGACCTTTGAAATATTGCAATATAGTAGTGATTCAATTTAAACACTAAAAATAGTTTCTTTTATATCATATATTCTTCTAAAATCTGATATATTTACACATCATTCTATAAAATCAATTAATATTTGCTAATGTGCATTCATAACTAATATACATTGATACCTTAGTGTTTAAAATCCAAGATAAAGTCATAATTAAACCTGAAACCTTTTTTAATTCAACCAGAGACTGACATTTGGAAATTGTACATATGAAAATTTTCCTATGTTGCTATGTTACTGAAGAGATAACTCAGAGGTTAAGAACACCCACATGTCTCCCAGAGGATTGGAGTTCAGTTCCCAGCACCCACATTGGGCAGCTCAAATACTAGCAGCTAATTCTGGCTTCCAAGGACACACACTCATAAAAATAACATGGAATGTGTGCATAGACTGATTTATTTTCCAGGGTCTGGGTAACCTTAAGAGTAACTCCGTAAGTGTTGCTTGGACACACATGGCCTATGCACACACACACATACACACACACACACTCATAAAAATAACATGGAATGTTTGCATAGGAATGTTCCAAGGACACACATGGCCTACACACACACACTCATAAAAATAACATGGAATGTGTGCATAGGAATATTCCAAGGACACACATGGCCTACACACACACACACACACATACACACTCATAAAAATAACATGGAATGTGTGCATAGACTGATTTATTTTCCAGGGTCTGGGTCACCTTAAGAGTAACCCCTTAAGTGTTGCTTGCTTTTACCTCTCTCTCTTCTAAGACCCTCTTCCAAGTGCGTCTGACCAAGTGGCTCCACAGGTTCTGTGTGGCCCCCTGTGCTCCATCCCTCCCCAACTCTCTCCCTTTGCCTCTCCAGCAGTCGAGGATGAGGTAGATCACAAACTGCAGAGATACTTCTGTCCTTCATTTAGACTTTGAAGGACCTTAAGTATAAAACGTTCATTGTCTTGTTGTTTAAAAAAAAAATTAAGAGCAAAAAAAAAAATAAGTATTTTCAGTTTCGTTCGAGTTTCTGTTCTATGCAGAGCTCAGAAATGAGGTGAAAGGAGCCAGCTAGCCTGTGGGGTGCGTTTGAACAAGGCATAGATGGGAACAAGTTGTATAAGAGGGACCCTTTCTAGTGAGCAACCCAGAGCCCAAAGATGAATCCTTCTGCAAACTGTTCCAGTTCTGATGCTTCACAGCTTCATTTTCCTCAATGCCGTTTCCACATGATGGGGCTCAGGACACAGCATTCAAAAATATGACTGAAGGAGTACAAAACATGGCATGCCAAAATATGCCTATCTTTAGTTTAGACTCATTATTTTTAAAACTAAAAAAAAAACAATGCTATGGTTTTTAAATAGCCCAGTTTTTCATTGCCATATATATATGAATATATTTCCCTTTAATATATCTATGATGTATATATATACATATATATATATATATATATATCAAGGGAAATAAAATAATGCAGTCGTTAAAGTTCTTCTCTAGTACAAGGACCTGAGTTCAACCCCTGAACTCCTTTTTTTTTTTTGGTTTTTCGAGACAGGGTTTCTCTGTGGCTTTGGAGCCTGTCCTGGCTGGTCTCGAACTCACAGAAATCCACCTGCCTCTGTCTCCCGAGTGCTGGGATTAAAGGCGTGCACCACCACCACCAGGCCTGAACTCCTATAAATATGCCAGGAATAGTGGCACATACCTATCCATTACTGTGGAGGTGAAGTTCACTGGCCAGCCTAGCTTGCATGATAAGTTCCAGGCCAATGAGAGACTCTGCCGAAATAAATTAAAAAAAAAAAAAAAAAGACTACACTAAGGAATGACACCCAAAGCTGCTGTCCTCTAGAGTAGCAATAAAGACCCACTAGAGGAAGACTTCCAGTAAGAGAACAGAATCCCTGGCCTGCGTAGAGACCTAGCATTCCAGATGGGCCAGGTCCATCACCTGGCTAAGAGACCACCCCTGCTGGGTAGGTTCACCTCTAGTCAAACAAAAGAAAGAGAAGGCATGAGTTTTTACTTTAATGGGATGCTGTGTGTTTCCTTCCCAGGATGCCTGCACGCTCCCCCTGAGCCACCTTAAGGGCCAGCTGGGTCGGCCTGCTCTCTGAGGCCTGAATCAGAAAAGTACGAAGTTTCCTTTCTCTCTTTTCTGTCTCTTTCTTTCAGATGCTTGGCAGAACCTGCATTTACTTTTTCGGAGACTCATCTTCTCTTTCTGCAAAGCTCCCCTCCCCAACACGTGCTGTTTGTCCACCATGTATGTGTCTGACCTCCATCCTAGGTTAAACGCCTCCTCCACTCTTCTTCTGTGCAACTGCTAAAGTTTATAGCTTTTTCTTGCTCTGGGTCTCTTCATTTAAACTCTAATGAAATTGTCCATTTGAGCCCATTCTTTGGTTCTTGCATTAATGAGACTAAGAGCCTCTCACATAGGCTATAGAGTCTATTCTGTTACCAGAAGGTGTTTTCTCCTGATTTCCCATTGGTCAGTCCTCCACATACACACAGAAACACAGGTTAACCCAGACACAAATATGCACATACATAATTCGTGTGTGTGTGTGTGTGTGTGTGTGTATCCCTGTTTTTTTTAATTCTCTTCTGCCTTGTATAATGCTCTGCCTTTTTGTGCTCTTTATGCCTTCTTCTCATTGTATAACACAATAAGGCCCTTACCAGATGTGAACCCTGGATCTTGGATTTCCAGAACTATGAGAAATATTAATAAATGTCTATGATTTATAATTTACACAGCCTTGCTATTCTGTTATAAGAACATATATGTTAAGGCAGAAATTGGGACCAAGAAGTTGGGCTGTTGCTATAGCAAATACCTGAGACTGTGAAGGTAGTGTTGAAACTTGGCCATGAGTAGAGACTGCAAGAATTTGGAGGAATTTGCTTGATAATAATAATAATATAATGAAAGAAACGTAGTTTGCTTAGAATAGATGATTAAGTTCAGTTCTCTTAAGGACTCAAGAGTATAGGACTGCAGGAAAATTGTGAAGCATTTTAAATTTTAAGTGATTATGACAAGAACATCGGTGGAAACGTGGATAGAAAAGCGAACTGGATTAGGTCTCTCCGACAGAGCTGAGGAACAAAGCCTTACAACCTAGAGTAAGGGCCATCTGTTATAAAGCGGCAAAAATTGGATTATACCTGCAGCCAAAGAATTGTTTTTTAATTTATTTTATGTGTATGTTTGCTTTGCCGGCTTGAATGTATGTGCCCCGTGTGCATGCCCATTGGATCCCTTGAAGCAGGAATTATGAATGCTTGTGTGCCGTGATGGGAACCAAAGCCAGGGCTGCTCCAAGAGCGACAGTGCTCTAACCACTGAACCATACCTCCAACTTCTGCAAAAGAGAACTCAAGGGCATTGGGCTAGGCTATCCGGAAGAAGAAACCTCTGAGGAAAATAGTGGAGGAGAGGCACGGCAACTTTTAAGCACACCTAGTACAATGCGAACAAAGAGAAATTGTTTTGAAAAAAGAATTTGCAACTCTAAGAAAAGTATTCAGGCAGAAAGATTTGAAAATTCCACAGTGGGGCCATGAATAGAAGAAAAGGTGTTTAGGAAAGGAAAGGTGATCAGTACTGACAAAGGAAGACGGTGGGAGATCACCCTCAGGTCAATGGAAGAAAGACCCTGAGGCACTTAGAGCTCTCAAGTTGCCCCTCATTTGACCGGCTCAGTGTGGGGCCTTGGGAGCAAAATTTCCACTCAGGATCCCTGGGTTCTAGCACAGGGTGTCTCCCTGTATGCCCTGTTAGTATTGGGTAGTGCTCGGAAAACACCGAAGATGAATTCAGGAACTACATCCCAGGAAGACCTTGCTCAGTGAAGTAACTACCAGACTTTGTTCTTTATATGCCTTGTCCTTCCTACCTTGTACCTAGGAACTTTACTGAGGAGGGGGAGGGGAAGAGGTTCCCCACTAGCAGTTTTCCCTTTGAGTCCTTGCTCTTGACCCATCAACCAATCAGAATCCCCGTATCCACTCAAATTAACCAACCAGGTTCACCCCAACTTGCTCCAGAATGCAACTTATTTTCAAGACCACGCCCTGGCACAGGCAGCCGTCAATCCACTTCTCAACTTGCTAGCCTTTCTTTCAAAATGCTTTGTAGCAGGACAGCAAACTCAGCTCTGGATCAAGACAGGCAACAAGAAGGACATGAGTCAAATAGCACCAGCATCAGAATGTGTTCCCCTAAATTCATAGGTTGGAAACATAATCCCCACTGAAACAGAGATGAGCAGAAGCTCAGCCTTTAGGAAATGATTAGGTGCGGTAAAGGAAATGATTACCTTATCAGGGGAGTGGCTTGCTGATAAACAAGATGAGTTCAGCCCCTTCCCCTTCTTTCCCTCACGTTCTGTTGCAACTGAAAGACCCCAACCAATTTTTCATAACGAACTGGATGAGTTGGTAATGAAAAACTACAAAGCATGATAAACCGGTTTTGACCGTTGCACTCCAGCAGATTCTTCCTCCCGCCCACCCCCCAACAGGGCAGGAAGGCTAGCAATTATCAGAACTGGTCACATTCTTCAAAACAGGTGATTATCAGAACCGGTCATAATGAATGATTACCAGACTGTAAACTGAGTCACGATGGAACAGTCATGATGGAACAGGCAGGATGTCACTATTCAAGGTTTTTCTGGGAATAGGCTGCACTATGCTAATTTTGTTCCGGCTTGAACTCTGGTTTGAATATCTAGACCAATCCCAATTGTACCTGTACCCCATATTATAATTTATGTTAAACTTGTGGTTTTGTCTATAAAAAACTTGCTTGCATGGATACTCGGGGTGCTTAGCTATCCCGAAGCTGGGCACCCGCTTGCACAACCGTGGAATTAAACCTCGTGCTTTTGCATCTGACGGCCTGGATATTGAGTCTGGGGGCTCCTCGGTGACAAGACCACTTTGGGGGTCTTTCACAACCTTTTCCTGTGCCACGAGATGGTATAACAAGATAGCCCTTCCGCAGACACAAGTCCACCCAAGTCTAAGTTGGTGCAATACTGACTTGATTTGGTTTACTTTGCAAGAGTATGAATGACTCAAAAGCAGTTACATCTTCAAAGAGTACCATCAATAGTGGGTGATGACGTCATGGAAGCTGCCTTTTAGAGTTCTGATTTCCTTTAACCTTCTACAACCCAAATAATCTAGCACCTCCCAAGACAAGGTTTAGTTGGAAAAGAAAAGGAAGCTGTGAACTCCAAGGAGACTCTCTCTCCCCTCCTTCCATTTGGGAATGCCAAAATCCCATTACCATTGTGGTACACCCAGGAATTCCTGTACTGCCTTCATTATTTCTTCCATCTCTTGAAAGAGCAAGCCACAAGTAAGGGACAATTGCTCAGACAATGGCACTAAGGTTATTTCTCCTCCATGACGGCACAGGATAGTCATGTTACATCTATAGGAAAAAATCTACACTACAGTATCTGCCAAGGCAGTGGGAACCGTCCAGGTCAACTGTAGGTAGTTCTCCCTTTAGGAGGTCAAGTGTGAGCCACACTTGTGCTCACTGCAAGCCTCCCATAGGAATGGCTCTGAGCCTGACTGAACTAAAACCCTTCCCTTCCCTAAGGCACAGTTCAAAGGATGCTCTCCTGACAGAACATCCCAAATCCTTCACTATTTGATTTTAAACAAACCCCACATAGAGAATGCTCATTGTCCTGACTGAATGTCTTTAGAATGCTGAAAAGAACACGATGTATAACCTCATTCTCCCTTCTGAAAGCAGGAAAAGGTGTCTCACATACCTGGAACAAAAGCACTTAATCAGAAGACTCCCTAACAAAGGAAACTGAAGATACTACGTAAACAGTTCTGCCTCTGTGAAACCCGATGGCGGGCCCTTTTGAAAGAAACAGTGTCCTTGGTGAACCCTTTAAAGCCATTTATAAAGTGTTTTCTTTCTTTAAAAAAAAAACTTAAAAGTTTTAATTCTTATACTTTTTAAAATATATATTATCTGCTGGTTGGCCCAAAATTCAAAGCGGGGACCAAAAAGACCCCACCCTCACCCCATTCTCAGGAGCGACCTCCCTTACTTGTGGCTTGCTCTTTCAAGAGATGGAAGCATCCAGGACAGCAGAGTCTTTGGAAAATTCTAGATCAGCTTCTTCCCCTGAAGACTAAGGTTAACACCTCACGTTAGGACTCTGCTGTCTTCTGCTTTCTACTTTTCCCCTCCGCACCCTGTGCTCATTACTGGGGCCTGCAATCTCATTACCAGCCATGATTCTTCCACATCTCCCCGACTGCAAAACCAGGCCTAGCTTACCTCTAAACTGTAGCTCTGTTCTTACAGAATAAATTTTTTTATTAGATTTTATTGGTGTTCCTTGTCCAGTATCTTGGACCACTTATTCTGATTTTTTAAAGTTTTGCAGAGATTTTGCTCTTTATACAAAAAGTCATGTACAGAGAATCAAGAACTGTAAAGGGTATGAGATCTTAACCTACTTGCAAAGCAACACATTAGCCTCCCACAGTCTAATGGATTCTGGCAGAAGAAACGAGACTCCTGGGTCAAAGACAAAGCACAATTTATCGCTCAGAGCAGCAGCAGTAATCAGGACATCAGTGTTTGTGCCACTTTCCCAAGCACTGCTTCCTACAGTGTGACATCAAAGGGTAAATGATACTTCTCATGTGGCACAGTGTTCAGGGGCCTGCAGCTCAGGATCCCCAGGCCTCTATGCAGAGAAGTAAACTTACACAAACTTCACCTGAAAAAAAAATCTCTTATCATACTGAGTAGGTGTCCAAAGATGCTGAAGTGCATGTGAAGCCTGGAGGGGGCTGTCAATGTGTACATGAGTATCCAGTGTGCTGTACGAGCGTGCTAATCCTCATCACACAGCTCTAGGGCCACCTTTACGTAGGCTTGTCCATTACTCTGCTCATCTTCTAATGCTGCTTATGTAAACGTTCCTGAAAATCTAGTTCATAACACAGAAGGTCCGTTCCTCAGTTCATAAGAGTTCAGAAATGTTCCTCCTGTCCCAGTCCCACCCACCCCATGTTGATCCATACCTATCTATTCTTCTCCCCTTTCCAAGGAAGATCTATCTGCCTCACCCCACCCCCACTCCTTACTCTCTATCTCTGTGGGTCTACAGATTGTAACTTGTTTATCACTGACTCAACACCGAGTATCCACATACAAGTGAATGCATACCATATTTGTCTTTCTAGGTCTGGGTTACCTCACTCTGGATTTTTTTTTCCCAGTTCCATCCATTTACCTGGAAATTTCATGATTTCATCACTTTTAATGGGTAAGTAAGACTTCATTGTATAAATGTACCACATTTTCTTTATCCATTTTTCTATTGAGGGACATCTAGGTTGTTTCCAATTTTTGGTAGCAATGAACACGGTTCTTGTGGTAGGGCAAAATGTCCTTTGGGTATATGCCCAAGAGTGGTATAGCTGGATCCTGAGATTGATCAATTCCCAGCTTCCTGAGAAGCTGCCACACTGATTTCCATAGGAGCAGGAAAAGTTTGCACTCCGGCCACCAATGGAGATGTGCTCTCCTTGTACCACATCCTTGCTAGTATATTAATCCTAAAAATACATAAGAGATATTTCCACCTTTTGATGTCTTCTTTAGTTTCTTTCTTCAGGGTCTTAAAGTTTTTATCAAATAAGGAGGGAGAGGAAAGTGAGGAATGAGGGAGACAATAATGAGAGAGACAACTAAACTTAAAGGCCATTTGAGGGGAAGCAAGGAAACCTAATACAAGAGAAGCTTCTTAAAATCTATACATTGTGCTGGGCTGTGGTGGCACATGCCTTTAGTCCCAGCACTAGTAAGGCAGAGGCAAGTGGATCTCTGTGAGTTCAAAGCCAGCCTGGTCCACAGAGCAAGTTCTAAGACAGCCAACACTACACAGAGAAACCCTATCTTAAAAAACAAAA
Source organism: Ondatra zibethicus (assembly GCA_004026605.1). NCBI lineage: Eukaryota > Metazoa > Chordata > Mammalia > Rodentia > Cricetidae > Ondatra > Ondatra zibethicus. Next base: position 145,559 of record PVIU01002646.1, read on the forward strand.
ACAAACAAACTATACATAGATGAAGATGATCTAAATGAGATCACCAAATAATGGAAGAGACTGAGTCCCAGGCATCCGTCTTTTGTCAACAAATGAAGCTTCCAGTATGGGGACTGGGTACATCTAATTGAGTTGTCGATCAAAGAAGTTCCATGGGAACCCCCCAAACAACCCAGACTGTTGTCAAGGGTATAAGTTATGTGATAGTTTGAATGTAATTGGCCCCCATAATCTCATAGGGTTTGGTACTATTAGGAGGTGTGACCTTATTGAAGTAGGTATGGCCTTGTTGAAGTGTGTCACTGTATGAGCAGACTTTGAGTTATCGTTTGCTCAAGCTTCATTCAGTGTGACAATCAGTCAGCTTCCTGTTGCCTGCCAGATATAAGACTCTTAGCTACTCATCCAGTACCACATCTGCCTGCATGCCTCCATGCTTCCCACCATGATGATAATGAACTAAACCTCTGACATTGTAAGTGAGCCACCCCAATTAAATGTTTTCCTTCATAAGAGTTGTCATGGTCATGGTGTGGTGTAAGAGGTCCTTCTTTCTATGTGTTGCTTTCATTGGTTGAATAAAGAAACTGCCTTGGCCTTTTGATAGGACAGAACTTAGATAGGCAGGGAGGACAGAACTGAATTCTGGGAAGAATTCAGAGACAGAGAGATGCCATGAAGCTTCTGCCTGAGACTGACACTGGTTAGAATCTTTCCCAGTAAGCCACGACCTCATGGTGTTACACAGATTGGTAGAAATGGGTTAGATCAGGATGTGAAAGTTGGCCAAGAAGAGGCTAGATATAATGTACCAGGCAGTGATTTAATTAATACAATTTCTGTGTGGTTATTTCAGGGGTTAAGCTAGTAGGGCAGCTGGGATGCAGTCCGCTCACCTCTTGCAACAATGGTGTCTCTTCACAGCAATAGAAACCCAAACTAAAACAGGTTGCTCTCCAAAAATTGATGGCAAGGCCCCATTTTTGAAAAAAGAACAGCTAGCTGTACAACTCGTTAAACATGGAGAATTCAAGCTGGTATCTACATAAAGCCTTCACCCCCTACATTCTAGTATCTCCGGTCCAAGACAAGACTCTGCACACTACCAAAGGAGAAACACAAATACCAGCCCAGTCACAAACCCTTTGATCTGCAATGGTGTCCTGCCTGCAAGGCAGTACAAATGCTAGTACAAATACAATGATGGCACAAAGCTTGTGGAACTAACCAACCAAAATCTGATTTGACTTAATGGCCACTACACTAGGTGGAACCTATACTGGGCACTGCGTGGGTGAGCAAGAACCTGAGATTAGATAGCCCAGGGACCTAGTGTAAAACCAAATAATACTTATTGAAAAAAATCATTTTTAATATAGTAATAAAATGGCCGCTAATGTCATTCTTTGATACTTGTAGATCAGGACCTTGCTCAACCATCATCAGAAAAGATTCTTCCTGCAATAAATGGGAACAGATACAGAAACTCATAGCTAGACTTATGCAAAGACTGAGAGAGCTTGGACAGCTCAGCCATAAATAGAATATCTCCATCAAATCCCTCCCACCAGGCACAGGAAATACTTTAGAAGAGGAGACAGAAAGAGCATAAGAGCCAGAAAGAATGGAGAACATCAAGAAAACAAGGCCCTCCAAAATAACAATGTGAACTCACAGAAACTGTGGCAGCATGCACAGAGCCTGCATGGGTCTGGACCACATGGATCCTAGAACAGAAAGAAGTGGACACATATCCCCATTCCTAACCCAGAAGCTATCTCCAATTCATAACCACTGGCAAATGGAAATGGAGTTTCCTCCAAGGAAGTCTCACTGAGGAAACAAAATACTCTTAAGGGTAGGCCACATGCCCTGCAGTAGATGGCCAACAGAAAATGAACTCAGCAGTCTCTTTAGAGGTTTCTCATCTCAAGATGTCATGTGAGGGTCTCCCCCTTATTTTTTATTTTTAGTTTCATTTTATTTAAGTATTTTTTCCTTCCCTCTTTTTTTATCCTGAAGGCTTCTTATGGCCTCAAGTTTAGTGTGTTTATGAGATTCCTGAGTGTGCAAACAAGTGGGTCTCTATTTCTTGTGCCTTCTCTTGAGCTGCTTTCCTTCTGTTACTTTTGTCCTATTCCAATATGATAGTTTTTGTTATACTTATTATTTAATTTTATTATTATCCCTTAAAAGCCTGGATTTTTTTTGTAATGGAAGACAGATGTGAGGAAGTAGATGGGAACTGGGAAGAGTAGAGAGACGGGAAACCACAATCAGGATATATTATGTAAGAACAATGTCTATTTTCAAAAATTAAATTAAAATAAAAAACAATTTTAGAAATGTGAGACACCAATGCAGGGTTGTCTCCAAAAATGCAGTGCTTACCATGTACTAAACCCTGGTAATAATGCCAAAAATCTTCATTTGCGTACGTACTTCATTTCAGACACCATATCAGGTGCCCATGAAATAAAGGAAGCAGGGTATTGGAGGAATGATTATGTCATGAAAAGACAAGCATTAGCTACTTTTCTTACTTCAATAGTTGACCCATGTGCTACATCATTTTATTATAACTTGACACAAGCTAGAGTGATCTGAGGGGAAAAAAAACTCAATTGAGAAAATGCCTCCATAAGAATTGGTTGCAGGCAAGACTGTAAGACATTTTCTTAATTAGTGATCAATGTGGGAGAGCCCAATCCATTGTGGGTAGGATCATGCTGGGCTGGTGGTCCTGTGGGTTCTATAAGAAATCAGTTTGAGCAAGTCATGATGAGCAAGCCAATAAGCAGCACCCCTCCATGGCCTCTGCAACAGCTCTTGCCTCCAGTTCCTGCCCTGTTTGAGTTCCTATCCCAGTGTTCTCCAATGATGTTCTGCAATGTGAAAGTATAAGCCAAATCCCCACCCCAACCAACTTGTTTTCAGCCATAGTGGGGTTTTTTGGTTTTGGTTTTGGTTTTGGTTTTTGAGACAGCATTTCTCTGTAGCTTTGAAGTCTGTCCTGGAACTATATCTTCTAGACCAGACTGGCCTCAAACTCACAGAGATCTGCCTACCTCTGCTTCCAAATGCTGGGTTTAAAGGTATGCATCATTACCGCCTAATGTGGGAGGTCCTTCTGTCTATGTGTTGCTTTTATTGGTTAATGAATAAATAAACTACTTTGGCCTACAGCAAGGCAGAACTTAGCTAGGTAGGGAAAACTAAACTGAACACTGGGAGAAAGAAGGCAGGGTCAGAGAGAAGCCATGTAGACCTGCCAGAGACAGACGCCAGAACTTTACCGGGTAAGCCACAGCCATGTGGTGATACACAGAGTAATGGATATGGGTTAATTTAAGGTATGAGTTAGGCAGAAATATGCTTAAGCTATTGGACAAACAGTATTGGAAATAATATGGTTTCTGTGTGATTATTTTGGGGCTAAGCAACTGGAAACAAACAAGTGGCCTCATACTACAAATTGGCACCAACATGGCCAACTAAAATCCACTTAAAACCTGAAAGAGTTTGGGAAGGAATTCTGGGGGGAGGGGAACAGAATTAAGCACAGCTTAACACCATGGTTCCTTTAAGAGAGGTTTTCATGATTGAGCAGTAGCAGAAAAAAAGACACGCAGTTTTGAAACAGCAGCTTTCTGGGCCATGCTGCCAGTTCGAACTCTGGCTCTTTCAGGAGGCTAAGCATTTAAAAGGGGTTTGTGGGCAACATACTGCAAGTATGGGCCAACTGGTTACCAGAGTTGAAGTGGTGAGGATGGCTCCCATCTGGCAGTCTCAGACTTCCAACATGTTGGACTGGGCAGAGCAAGCAGGCAGGGCTGTATTTGCCCTAGCAATGCTGCTGCTTAGGTTTTTAAGAAGCACTTAGCATTTTAAGAAGCAGTCCTGGTCAGAAAAGGATTACAGATACACAATAAAGACAAATTCAGATGGAAAAGACCTTCAAATGAATCACAGTGTTGAATAAATGTACGTAGACTTGAGAGAGAGAAGAAAAAGAGTATAGAGAGTTATAAAAAGAAGTAAATCATAAAAAAAACAAAGTCTTTAAAGAGACAAAGTACAGACAGTCATAGATAAAAAGAGTAAAGAGAAATAAGCTACATAAGTATGGAAAATGCACAAAGAGTCTGGCTTATGTATATTATTGTATTTTATTTTTAATTTTTTGACTGTGAAGGAGCTGAGTACAGAGAGACATTTCATTGTATGGACTGCTAAGCTAAACCAGCATATATATCTTAAAGGTATCTTGATTTCAGAATTTGGGTCTAAGGATATGTTACTTTGGAAAAGAGGTTCTTCTTTTGTTTCCAAAGAAGATGAGAACCTATGAATTTCTTCCATACTAATGTGGTTTGATGTATCAAGACCCCCTGAAAGGTCACCATCAACACCCCACAAATTATTTTGCTCAACCAAAAGGAAGAAGCAGTTTGGAGAGAACTATGCCCAAATTCCCTAATGTTTGTTATAAATGGTTGTTTACATTTAAAGGGTGATATGCTATAGAGATTTGCATTGGTATGGATCTTGCTTTATTAATACAATGTTAAGGTCAGTTTTGTTATAGGTATATTTTTGCTCTTGATTAAGGTATCGTGTTTGTGCAGCTCTTTTAAAAATGTAATGTATAATTAAGAAATATAGGTTAATAGATAATCATCTATAAGAGTCAAGCTTATAGTCATGTAATTTGGTTTTCTAGATATATAGAGATATATTTAAGTTAGATAGGTATTCTTCAAATCTTTCAGAGACCTTCAGAATATGGCATTCAAAATGTTTTAATAACTTGGGACTTTTCATAACATGAGACACAACTGCTTCTGACAGCACCAATTACTGCAAGAAGAAGATGGGCATCGAAGAGGCTCCTTCTAGAGTTTGTTAGCCATTTGGAAAAGAAATTGCTCTTGCCTTGACTGCTTTATGTTATGCTGTGTGAGCTGAATATGCGGGGCCCATGGAGAAATGACTGCTGAACTTGCCCAAAGGTGAGATGGTCCTTTAGGGTTCCTGCTTCATGAAAGGGTCTGCTAGACATTCTGCAGAACACAGAAGAAAGCAACTGATGGACTTTTTTATTACAAGGCAGAACAGATCTTCAAATTTCCTGCTTCGTGGAAAAGTCTGCTGGATACTATGGGCCTGTAGGCTGAAGATGGATGCCCCAATGGTAGAGAAGTTTGAATGATTGTCCAGGCAGGGAGATGTCTCTGTCAATTCTAGAGTTTGCTTACAATGCACTTCCTGTTTACTTAGGTAATATTATATCATTCTGGAGTTTTTGATGGAGTTGATGAATACATAGTTATAATTATAGTTTTCCTTGGTTATGATAAAAGATAAAGTAGATATAAATATCATAACTGTAATTCTTGCTTGACACCTGTTTTGTTATATGTAATTTTACTATGTTAAAGTTAAAACCTTCCTTTTTTATTTAAGCAAAAAAGGGGAAATGATGTGGGAAGTCCTTCTGGCTATGTGTTGCTTTTATTGGTTAATGAATAAAGAAACTGCTTTGACCTATAGCAAGGCAGAACTTAGCTAGGTGGGGAAAACTAAACTGAATGCTGGGAGAAAGAAGACTGGGTCAGAGAGAAGCCCTTTAGCCCCACCAGAGACAGATGAAGGAACTTTACCCAGTAAACCACAGCCTTGTGGGATTAATGGAGATGGGTTCATTTAAGATATGAGTTAGCCAGAAATATGCTTAAGCTATTGGCCAAACAGTATTGCAAATAATATGGTTTCTGTGTGATTATTCGGGGCTGAGCAGCCAGGAACAAACAAGCAGCCTCATACAACAACTGCCTGGCAACATAAAGCAGTCAAGACAAGAGCCATGGTGTTTTTATCATAGTGAGAGAAACTATAACTAAGATAACTCATCTTGTTAATTTTTTCCACCAACAGATACCTTGTTAGTTTGTAATAGCTAAGATATTCCCATATCAGTCATCTAATAACTGAAGTAATCTCTTACTGGTATAACTGTGTAGTTGAAGAGTCAGTGTACTTCACACAGAACAGACTAATTCACTGACTATAATCATCTTCCTGGGGCTCTCTTTTCACAATGGGAAAAGGGAGAAATTGGCTGGTTGAAATTCAGAACTGTAAAAACTCAGTTATGAAATTAAATAATGTTTAATGACATTAAAAAATGATAAACTAAAGATTTCTCCATTTTATTGCATTCTAATTTAAAATAAACCCATTTGCTTATGCAAATTTTGATGTGGTATGTATTCAACAATGGTGTGTTGTATAATAAATTACTGGTAGCTAAATATTTTTTACCACTGTGCAATAAAATTTTCAAGATGGAGAAAACAACTACCCTGCAAACTCATATATAATGCATAAACATGTTATATAATACCAAATTTTTTAAAGTACTTTAGGCAAGACAATATAAAATTTTAATTCTCATTGTTTATTTTCTCTTGTTTTACACAGCTTTGAAATATGTAGTAACTGTACATACCTAAAGCATACTATTTGAGAAGTTTTAATATGCAGATATATTCATAAAGCTGGCACCAAAATAAATATGATGGATGTTCACCCCCTAAAGCTTTCAAGAACATATCTGTAACATTTCTTCCTCCCACTCACACCCAGTGATTTACATCATGTCATCTTATATACACTTTCATTTTTAAAAAATTATAATTAAGTAGACTATACAGTATATATTATTTATAATCTTACTTCTTTCAGAAGAAAAGCATTTCTATATGTATTTATGTTGATACCTGTACCAATAATTCATTAATATTTTGCCTGCCTAGTATACTACTGAATATATATTCCACAGCATATTTATCTGTTAGTTGCTTGGATTTGGGTGCACAGGCCACCACTCTAGGAGTCCCCACAGCTGGGCCACAATATACCAATTAAAGAGACCACAGTGGTGAAAAATGGAGAAAAGAGATTTAATGAACACAGTCACGTAAGAAAGAACATATTAAAGAGTTCAGAGATGCTAAGCCCTTCTTTGTGGGTATTAATATAAGTTTAAATAGAGGAAGAATTGGGACGCAGGGCAACAGGTATGCACAGTTAAGCAATCTCGCTCAAAGTGTGATTTAGTTACCAGAGTTTTTATCATAAAACCCTGGGCTCCAGCAGCCACAAGAATCTAGGCTCACCCACCTATCCCTGTAGACCAATTAAAAGGGTGAATAACAATAAAAAAAGAGAGAGAGAGAGAGAAGAGAGATTTCTTCAGTATGGCTGCCTATGGAAGAGGAACAAAGAAAGAAGCCCAGGGACCATGAATCCATCTTTGTGGTACAGACACGGGGTTGGGTTTAAACAAGGACAATGGGTATTCATAACCAAGCAGCTCCAATCAGGGTGTGATTCCACTCACCACTGAGCCACCACTGTCTCAGCTCAAGCCCCACAAGATATTCCTGCAAAGTGGAGTGTAAATTCTTAATCTATTAATCATTGTCATCAATACAGAGGATCAGTATGATTTCAATCACGTCATTACTTCTTTTTTAAAAAAAAAAACTTTTTATTGATCCTTTGTGGATTTCACATCATGCATCCTGATCCCACTCATCTCCCCATTTCCTCACTTCTGCCCTCTGCCCTTGCAACCTCACCCCACAAAACAAGATTTAAAAGTAAAACCAAAAATACAAAAAGAAAAAAACTCAGCGTAGAAGCTGTAGCATGGCCCAGTGAGTCACACAGTGTACCCTTTAGTCCATAAGTCTTTACTTGTAAGTGTTCATTGCAATGAGTCACTGGTCTGGTTCCAGGCCTCTGATTTCTGCTACACCCTCGATACTGGGCCCTCACCAGGACTCCTCTTAAATATCCTAGTGTTACCTTGTATCATGGAGACCCTGCAGCTTTGGATCTGCAGGTGCAGCCCCTTCATATGCTCTAGCAGTTCATAGATGGCATGGATGTTGTGGTGGGCTACCTCACAGTCCTGGTTCTAGTCCTGGGTCATAGCTGGATTGGTCAGCCTGCCAGTTTTCCCTCATCATTGTCTCCAGGACGAGCTCTCCAACACTGCCCTGGCTAGCTCACCCAGTGTAGCAGACAGCAAGGAGAGGGACCAGTATCCTGCTCTCGCACCCTTGGGTCCAGTTAACCCACACTCACACTACGAGGGTCAGCTCTACCGTTCTGCCCATATGAGGTACTTTCCCTGGAGTTCAAGGTAACTTAGGAAGAAAGGCTAGAAGAAAAGATGGCGGCTGGCAGGCTCTCTGGTTGGTAAATAGGAGTGTGTGGGAGCTGCTCTCCTGAGAAGTAAAGGGCATAAAAATATTAGTTTCGATAACAAAGAAAGAAAAGTTGACAGAGAAGACAGAATCCGTTCCAGATGTCTTAGCAGTATAGACAAATGTAGCCGCAGAGGGTCAAAACCGTGCAAGGTGGGCCTCAGAATATTGGCAGTTTTTAGTAACAGATTATTAGAGAGGAGAGGGGGGAGAGAGAGAATATGAAAAGACAAAACTACCTGGACATAGAAGCTACACTGGCAGAGGGAGAGAAGGTGCTGGAAGGTCCCCCTTTCTCGTCACTGGGACATCTAGAGCGCCAACAAGAAGCCATCCTACAAAAGAGCCCTGTTGAGTCGGCAGATCAGTGGTGCTCTGAGAACCTAAAGAAAGTGTTGAGGGCCTAAAGTCTGAGTGAGATCTGGCCTGCATCACATCTCTAGATAGAGAGAAAAAGAACTGAATCCAAACTGTGCCACATACTGCGGAGAGGAAAAGTGATCCGATCCATTGGCAAGGAGATCACAAGGAAACAGCATGAGCAACCACACCTACAAAAGTACCCAGAGGCAGGGCTAGTGTTGTGCCCCACCCACATTCGGAGGCAAAGAGGCAAGACCTGTGTGGTGGTTTGAATAAGAATGATCCCATAGGTGCATAGATTTGAATGCTTGGCCACCTGAAAATTTGAAAGAATTTTAAAGAATTTCAGAGAATTAGGAGGTATGGCTTTGTGGACTTGTCAGAGGGAGTGTGTCACTGGGGACGGACTTTGAAGTTCCAAGAGCTCAAGTCAGGCCCAGTGGCTTTCTCTTTCTGCTTCCTGCAGACCTGGATGAAGAACACTCAGCTATCTCCAGCACCATGTCTGCCTGCATGCTTCCTTGCCCTCCACCATAACAATGGACTAAATCTCTGAAGCTGCAAGCCAGCTCCAATGAAATGCTTTCCTTTGTAAGAGTTGTCATGCTCACTGTGCATCCTCACAGCAATAGAACACCGGCTAAGACAACTTGCCCCTGTACCTCACCTCTCTGGGTCAGGCAGAGAGCAAGGGACATCTGTACCACGCGTCACACCAACACCCACCTCCTTAAGAGCCTCTAAAAGCACACACAGAGACAAGAGCTGCACCCATTTCACAGGCTGTCCCTCCCTCAGTTGATTATTTGCTTTGATGAGCAGCAACCATTTTTATTAGCTGTGATCTTATTTAGGAATCGACTATTTTGCCTGGACTTTTTTGTTGCATTCAAAAGTCTTTATCCAAATGACTGCCCTTCTTTTTTGTTTTCTGTTTTTCTCTACTAGTTTCATAGTTTAGAGAGTTTGATCAATTCTGGGTTGAGTTTTATGTAGCGAGAGATCCAACACTCTGGTTCCTTCATTCTCCGCATAGAACTATGACCAGCTTTCTCAGCACCAGTTTTTGAAGGTATTTTCCATTCTTTTTGTACATATTGTTTCTGCCTTTGTGAAAAACTGGTTAACTATAAATACAGAGATTTATTTCTCAATTTATTCCACTTTTTCAATGTGTGTTTTATACCAGTACCTGTTGCCATAGCTTCATAGAATATTTTGAATCTGGTATTCTAATGTCTCCAAATTTGTCCTTTTTGTTCAAGATTGTTTTGACTAATTGGAGCTTTCTGTAACTCCATGTAAGTTTCATGATTGCTTTTATAGTTATGGAAACAAGGGTACTGATGTTTTAACAGGAAATGTACTGATTTTATAAACCCACTCCCAATAATGTCTTCCTCCAATAAGTCTCCAGGTCCTAGAGATTCCACAACCTTCCCAAACAGTATCATCGGTTGGGGAATACGTGTTAAACCCATAAGCCCATGGAGACACTGCATAGTTAACCACAACATGACCTAAACCGAAGATATGGGGAATTTTTACCCATAGTACAGGTTCCCATGTCCAGTATGCTAAATCAAGTAGCAGGTACATGAGTGTATGGGAGTCATATCAGTGTGTGGTCACTTTGATGGATGCATTGGAGCCTCACAGGTAGTGAGTGGCCCAGGGTCCTTGTCATTGTCTGAGAATCACACAAGGGTTATGTCGGTAGGTGCAGGTGAGGTACTTCTCAGTGCCAAGCATTTCAGAGTGACTTTGCTAGGCCTCTTAGGGCTGTCTTGCTGAGCAAGGTATACCAGCTGTTCCTGAGGGTACAAGGGAAAGCAGAACTGTGGTGTGGGACAATGGTCTGTAGTCTGTCAATTATATTTTAAATAAACGCTGATTGGCTAGTAGCCAGGCAGAAAGTATAGGCAGGACAACCAGGCAGGAAGTAGAGGTGGGGTGATGAGAACAGGAAAATTCTGGAGAAAGGAAAGCTTTGTCTGCAGTTCTGACTCGGCCACAGAGCAAACAAGATGTAATTGCCTCGCGGAAAAAGGTACCAAGCCACGTGGCTAACATAGACAAGAATAATGGGCTAATATAAGTTATAAGAGTTAATAAGAAGCCTGAACTAATGGGCCAATCAGTTTATAGTTAATGTAGACCTCTGTGTGATTTCTTTGGGACTTAACAATTGTGGGAACAGGGCAGGACAGAAAACTCAGATAACAGGACTGCTCATTAGGGCAAGCATCTCAAAATGGACAGTTCAACAACTTTGTGTGGCCACAGAAGAACAACAGGCCTGTCAACTTGCTTTCTGAAGATCATGGTGGCTAAGCATCCCAAAAGGGTTGCATAAACACTTCTCTGAACCTTTGTGTTCCAAGCCACTAAAGATGCATGGGTGAACTTTGGAGCGTCTCTTGGAGCTGAGGGTGAATAAGCAAGTCATCTGGCTGATTCACAGTAATCAGGAGAGCACAGAACTGCCCAGCTGTTTTCTGGAATCTTTAAATGCTGACACACATACCAGCCCCCATTGCCCAACCTCCCTCATCCCCCACCACCCACTCACACCCTGTGAATGCTTCCAGGATCCCAAATGTTTATCCAACAAGAAGATCCTGGTAGGCAAATCCTCTGTGTTAGTTCTCTCCTTCTGGGTACTCTACTCTTCCATGGTAATGCCAACTCTGTTTCCTCATGTAAGGTGGATTGTCGGGTTCTGTTTGCATGCCCCTTTCTGAGTACTGACTCCTGCCCACTCTGAGCCCTGTGATCTTGAGAAGTAAATAATAAAGTTCAGCTTGTCTGTTCCTTTATCTTAGAAAGCCTTACTATCTTAAAAACATTTTTCCAAATGTTTTGTATGATTATTAAGCTGCTTAAATAAATGTTGTCTCTGTTAGCTGATAACCAACAAAAATGGAAGCGGATTATAATTTTAATGCTTATATAAAATTAAATGTTGATTTAATCCCATCATCTTCCTATAACTTATGCTGGTTAGTGACATGAACCACATTAACAAAATATATCCTTAGGACAGCTTTTTATTGTGAGTATGTACATTTTTCAATAGCTATTAAATGGCAAACTTTTTATTTTGATATTTCCTGAGAATAAGAAAGCTATTAAAATTATCATTACCAGGTAATTACATTTTAATTTTTTAAAAAAATAGAAAATTTAAATCGCTGTTAGCTATAAGAAGGATATGTTAAATATGCCTTACCTAGTTATTATAATTAGAGAATACTCAAATTTACTTAAGCATTTTAAATGCAACTTTGCCATCAAATTTGATAAGTAGACCTCATTTAGTAACTTGGATTTTTGGAAGGAATTTAAAATTTTAACTACCTTAAAAACCAGAACAGCAATTTTAGCATTATATATCTAAAGCCCTTAGACATATGAAGTAAATAAATTCAATGTGTACAGGCCTTTTTAGAATCATTAGTTAATTACTTTGAAAACCTCTAATGACTTCTTTCAGATTTTGATTAGAATGCCAATTATTCCAAATGACATGTTCACTATAATTTGGCCTTCCTCTATTTTAAAATTATTTTCACTTGTGATAAGATTTCTTTCCAGCAATTAAGCTAAAAATGTGTCTTAAATATTCAACACTAGAACCTAAATTGCATGAACAATGACACTTCATCCATGAAATTTCACAAAAGAAAACACTTTTAGAATTTAATAGAATAAACATGCTTGTATTAAATGAAATAATGATAATACTCCTGATAAGAGAATCCTATTAAAATTCTGGGGCTGGCAAGGGTCTCAGTGAATTAAGCATTTGTTGTACAATTGCAAGGACCTGTGTTTCTATGGCATCCTAAAACCCACATAAAACTGGACACACCAATACATGTCTGTAATCTCAGAATTCCCTGTGGTAAGATAGAAGGTGGAGACAGGAGAATCCCTGAAGCCCACAAGTCAGACAGCCTGGCATATTCATTGACAAACAGGAGATCCTGTCTAAAACAAGATGAAAGCCAAGCACCTAAAGCTGTCCTCTGACCCTGTGGCATGGACTATGTGTCCACACTCATGTGAGCACACAAACATATGCACATATCAAACATACACACATGCACACACAAAATATTGTAAAACTTTTACATCTCAGTTGTGAAAAAATTAATCAATTCTACATTCATGAGACAATATTAACATTAATTCTGATGTCAGTCTAATAATTTTTCATATTCTTCTTTGTTAAGAAGTAGTATTTTTTTCACAGTGCTTTCCTTAGCTCATGTTAGATACCCTTGAAGACAAAGAAATAAAAACATGCATACCTGCTTCCTCCATGGAGTTGACAATCTAGTTGTTAAAGAAGATAGAGAAACACAAGTTAAATAACTGAATACATATAATAAGCTATTTATAACTTGGTACAAATAATGTTATTTAATTAAAAATCTTCCATGCCCAGGAATTCTACACTTGTCTACTCCTATCAAAAATTATTTAGGATGGGAAAATTAAAATTCTTCAGTTGCACGAGATACCTTTTGTTCCCTCTCTCCCTGTTCCCTCTCCCCTTCCTCTCCTTTCTTTTTCATTTCCCTTATATCAGAATAGATCCATTTCCTCAAGTCAGTGAGGAAAGAAACCCCTAGCTCCAGTGTGATTCATCTCAAGACTTCTGTATTTATGCTCTCATAATCAGAGAAGAAAAACAACTATTTTCTCCTGGGTTTTGTTTTTTAATGTAGCCAGGAATGGTGGAGCATACCTGTAATGCCAAAACTCAGAAAACTGAAGCAGAAATTCTAGCCTGTATTCATTAGACAAGACCTGTTTGGAAACAAAACTAAAACCCACAAAATAAAAGTTAGTATTCATTAGCCTCAGCTCAAATGTCTGTGTTGGAGTGGGGATTGCAGCTACCAGTGTAAAGAATACCATTCATTCCAATAGAGGGACTCTTTTGGAATAGAGGAGAAGGGATAGCAAAGCAAAATCTCTGAAAAATACACTCACAATTAATAATTCTTCAAAAATTTTTGAAAAATCAAGTCATTTTCTCAAATTGCAATTCTGGTAAAGTGAACACATGAGTTGTCAGCTTTCTGTCACTGGGACAAGATGCTTAAATGTATCTGGTTTCAGAGGTCTCAATCCATGTCTAAGCCCTTTTGCTCTGGGCCTGTGTGATTTGTTGACTGAGATTTCTGTCCTTCCCAATCCCTTAGCTGTTCAGCCCCAAAGAAACACACAGAGGTCTACATTAATTATAAACTAGTTGACCTATTAGCTCAGGCTTATTATTAACTCTTACATTTTAAACTAGCCCATGATTCTTATCTGTGTTAGCAACATGGCTTGGTAACTTTTATCAGTGAGGCATTCTTATCTCGCTTCCTCTGTGTTTGGCTTCCTTTGTGACAACTGCAGACTGACTCTTCCCTCTTCCCAGAATTCTCCTGTTCTCATCACCCCACCTCTACTTCCTGCCTAGTCACCCTACCTATACTTCCTGCCTGGCTACTGGCCAATCAGCATTTTATTGAAACAGTACAAGTGACAGGGTACAAGACCATTGTCCCACAGCACTTCCTCCCTTTTTTCAAAACAAGAACTTTGAATCTAATCTCCTTTGTTTAGCTTTTTTTCCAGACCATTATCCATAACAACTTGTAACCAACACTCGAAACAAAGATAAGTATCCATAATTCAATTTTTGGGAATGGTGGGCATAGTTTTCCAGGATATTTCCTGCTAATTGGGGAGTGCTGATAATCTTATGGAGACCTAAAGAAAATATAGAATTATGATAAAGTCCTGACTGGAGTATTCTGTGAGGCTTGATCATCTCAGCCAGCAGTCTTGAGGCTGTTCTGGATGTAGAACTCAGAGGAAACTCCAAAAGAGGTCCTCTGAAATGTTGGATCATCTGGGCCATCCATTCCTATCAGAGATTCTTCAGGGGGTCTTCCTTAGTCAAACCTGATTTTATTTCTCATTTCCTATAAAAACAAAAGCAAAACCTCTTCTCCAAAGTAACATATCTTTTGACTTAAATTTTGAAGTCAAAGCATCTTCAAAATATATATGTTGGATTAATCCAGCAGCATTTATAATCAAATGTCTTTAAGCAACTGTTGTTTCTTTCTCAGCATTCAAACAATTCAAAAAACAACACAATAACATACAGTATCCAGACTCTCCGGGTATTTTCCATCTTTACATGACTTTATTTCAAACTCTATTTTTTTTCTTTCTATTTTTAATTTTTGGTTTTTTGAGACAGGGTTCCTCTGTGTATCTTTGGCTGTCCTGGAACTCACTCTGTAGACCAGGCTGTCCTTGAACTCACAGAGATCTGCCTACCTCTGCCTCCCAAGTGCTGGGATTAAAGGTGTGTGCCACCACACCCAATCTCTCTCTCTCTCTCTCTCTCTCTCTCTCTCTCTCTCTCTCTCTGTCTCTCTCTCTCTCTCTCTCTTTGGGACTTTATCCTTTTTCTTTTCTCTCCCAAGCCTACATGCCTACATATATTTTTTAACACACTCTAAACCATTTAGAGGTTTTTTTTCGTCTGAATCTATCTTTATTGTATATCTCTCTTTTTTTGACTACATGAGTCTTTATTTTGTTAAGTGATATGGGTAGGATTAAAGCTGTGGCTTTGACTACTGGATCTACCCCATTCCTTAGTTTTCTGAGAGTCTAGCTTCATGGCAGAGGTAACGGCAGTAGCCATGTTTATTTCCAGAACTCTATGGAGTTTCAAGGTCCCTGCCACCACCAAGAAGCATACTTTCAGCTATTCATCAACACCATTTAAGTGCTTTGTGGTAGAGCTTCTTAAAAGGGCTACAAGGTATTCACAGCTAAAGCTGAGTCAGGAAACCTCTCTTAAATGAGAGTGCTTGCTTCTCACAAGCTTGCTTCTTGGGCTTTCCCACCTGAGAAAATACTGCTATCAAGAAGCCATGTTTAACTCTGTTCTTTTGTGTCTAGAATCCCAAGCTCTCTCAGATTTTATGTGGATGCAGTTGTCCACATTGGCACCATTTTTTAACTGAAATTTCTGTCCTGCCTGATCCACAGTCATTCAGCTCCAAAGAAATACACAGAGGTCTGTATTAATTATAAACTATTAATTTATAGCTATTAGCTCAGGCTTCTTATTAACTCTTACATCTTAAATTAGCTCATAATTCTTGTCTGTGTTAGCTACATGGCTTGGTACCTTTTATCAGCAAGGTGTTATCATCTTGCTACCTCTGTGTCTGGCTTCCTCTGTGATGACTGCCGACCGACTCTTTACTCTTCCCAGATTTCTCTTGTTCTTGCTGACCCTCCTCTACTTCTGCCTGGTCACCCCACCTATATACCTCCTGCCTGGCTACTGGCCAATCAGCATTTTATTAAAACAATACAGGTGGCTGGGTAAAAGACCATTGTCCCACAGCAGTGATTATTGCATCAAGGTTTGGTATAGAGGAACATTTTCAGCTCATGGTGGTAGAAAAGTTAAGAGCTGGAAAGGAGCTGGGTCTCAATGTACCTTTCAAGGGAATTTCCCCAGTAAGCACTGCTTTTTACAGGTTGTGCCACCTCCAAAGGACACCTCAGACTGGCAACCAATCCTTTAACACAAAAAGCTGGGAAGGACATCCAAATCCAAACATTTCTCAACCTACAAAATGATAGTAAGATTGCAAATAGGTTGACACAAATATGGCCCAGGGCCACATCTGACCCATTGCCTGCTTTGTGAATGAAGTTTAACTGTGGCAGAGGTCTCAATAGTTCCTTTTAGGACAGAACAGAGTAGAGCACTTACGACAATGTATGATTCCCAAAGCCTAAAACATTTGCTGCTTGGCCCTTTAGAAAAGACCCCTGTCCATGACTGATGGTGATATAAAATTGGCATAGCCACTGTGGAAATCATTAGAGAGGGTTTCTTTAAAACTAAACACGAGACTACATGGCCCAGTGACATCCTTCGTGGATATATACCCAAAGAACACTAACTTCTGCTGAGAGATTTGCACATCCATGTTTAGTGATGTGTCACTCATAACGGCTGAGAAACAGAACCAGTGTAGGTGCCACTGACTGCTAGATGGATAAGAAAGATGTGTGCATACACGCAATGGAGTTTTGTTCAGCCATAAAGAAAAATAATAGAAAATCATATGTCAAGCTACGTAAGTCAGACTCAAATACTACATGCAGATCCTAGATTTTAATTGAAGAGTATCTTAAGGGAGAGGGTAAGGGAAGAAGGGGTAATGGAACACATGTAACAAGGAAGCAGGAGGGAACTATTTGGGACCAAGGAAGGGGATCATGGAGAAGAGAAGAGAGGATGGGACTTGGAGAGGAAAACCTATAACAACAGGGTATTATGAAAATGCCGTAATGAAACCCATTACTTTGTTAACATTTTTAAAAAAACTAACAGAAAATAAATAACAAAACATCAAGTATTAAAAATTATAATTTTAAAATATTTAAATATATTTAACCGGCATGCTGAGGAAAAGCTCTTCACTTTAGTCTTAGCAGGAAAAATAACCTTGAAATAGCTATTCTGCCTTTTGTGGCGGCTGAGCTCACTCCCGCCTTCCCCAGACTATGACCCAGCCTCCTGTGCGCAGCTCACTGGAACGGCGTACTCAGAATTGTGCGTGGTTCAAGAACTGCAAGCAAAGTCAATTAATTTCAGTCCCCGGCACTCGGAGAAAAGTCAATTAAGATCCCTCAGCAAATGTGTGATAATTTTTTCTTCAGACCGAGTGGTGCTTCTTGCAGTTCTCAGCAAGGATCCAAAGGCTCCGTGATATGCCAATTTAAGGGGCACATTTTACTATGTGCTAATCATTTCTCAACAAAACTGTTACTTTCCTCAAAAGACAAAGTCAAGGGGTTCTGGTTGTTTTGGTCATTATAAAATTCTCCCATCGAACTCTTTCTTCTTCCTTCTATTATTGTGGCTGTTGTTTCATTAGAATCAGCAGGTAGTGACTCTAATTCTATCAATGTGTCTGCATGTACCAGCTGCATTTCTTCTATAGAAAAAAATTCCCTTATCAACTATATTTTAATACAACCATACACAGTGCCCAAGAATGGACTTGAATCTTGCCTTTTCAGTTTTTCAGGGCAGTTGCTGGCACTGTAGCAACCTCCTGGGTGAATGATGGGATGCAAGGCTTGTACTGTGTACTGTCCTACAGGGCAGTTTAGCCTTTGGTTTCAATGCTTAAACACCCCATCCACTGGAAACTCCTTTACAATTGGTTGTACCATTTCTTTCATCTTCATTAGACAGTTTTCATTGTTGCTTTATTAAGATGCATCACGTATAATACAATTCAAGTCAATCATTTACAGTCAGGAAATTCTGAGATCATCACCACCATGAAGTTTAGAACATTTCCATTATTTCACACATACACACACAAAGAAACTCTATACCCCCCCAAAAAAAATTTCAATATTTCTCTCAATCTCCATTCCACTTCCTGCCTTATGCACTCACTAATCTACATCTTGGCTTTATGGCAGCCTGTAATAGGCATCACATATGAAGAGCCTCAAGCAATACCTAGCCTACTGGGATCTTGTGTTCATTTTGCCGATTTCCAAGGTTCATCTCCATTGTAGCCTATGTTGATAATGTATTTTATTGCTTTCAATGACAGGATATTTATTTTGTGGAAATGCCACATTTCATTCATCCATTCCTCCGCCGATGGACACTTAGCCTGATTCCAATCTGGAGCTCTTATGAATAAGGCTGTTATGAACATTTGTGTCCTAGAATTTCTGAGGCTTTGTTTTCATGTTTTGGAGACAACTGGGAAGAGAGCTGCTGGTCTTATTTCAGTTTTATTTAATCCTTTTTAGGAACTGACAGACTTTTTTCAAGGAAGCTGTACCCTTTTCCATTCTCCCCATATCCCAGCAGGACCTGAGACTTCCCATTTCTCTAACTTTCAATTATATTTTATTTAAAGTGATATCTCATTATAATGTTTATGCACGTAGTTCTGAGGGAAAATGAGATTGGACATCTCTTTTACCGTTTTCATATCTGCTGTAGAGAAACGTCTTCCCTGTTTTGATGGTGATTTGTGTCCTTATTGCAGCATTATGCAAAGTCTTTATGTATTTAAGATGTCAGCTCTCAGGTATAAACTCTGTAAATGTGTTTTCATTCAGTCATTTCTCTTCTCATTTGCTTGAGTGTGTCCCTTGAAATGCACAAGTTTTTCATTTTGGTAAAGTCCAATTCATCTAGCTTTTGTTGTTTTTCAAGGTTTGGTACTTGAGAAAACACTACTTTCTCCGAGGTCACATCTATCTTCTAGAAGTTTTACATGCTATGTCTTGCATTTATAATATAAATATCTTATATTTATATTTAGGACTATCATGAATTAATTCTTTGAGTGGCCCCTTCTTTCTCACTTCTTTGGTTATTATTTCTCAGCCTCTTTGCATGAAGTCCTTGGGTATGAAATTCTTTGTATGTATACTTCTTATAGCCTGTTAGTGGTGGTCTAGGGAGTATATGTAAATCTCTACACAGAACCACCTCACACTGGAGGAACAGTCAAACTGCACTGCTATGGGATAATGCTCTTTGACACTGTAAAAATTCGTCATGCAAATTGGTTTAATGAAACACTGATTGGCTAGTAGTCAGGCAGGAAGTATAGATGGGTTGACCAGACTAGGAGAATTCTGGGAAGAAGAAAGGCAGAGAAACACAGTTGCCACCCAGATGCAGAGGAAATAAGATGAGAATACCTTACTGAGGAAAGGTAGCAAGCCATGTGGCTAAGCATAGATAAAAATCTAAGGGTTAATTTAAGTTGTAAAAATTAGTTAGTAATACACCTGAACAATAGGTCAAGCCATTTATAGTTAATATAAGCGTGTGTGTGTGTGTGTGTGTGTGTGTGTGTGTGTGTGTGTTGAATGGAACAGCTGTGGGACCAGGTGGGACAGAAACTTCCATCTACACTATACTGCCTTTAGAGTCACTTTAAAGAATTCCTTTTCCACCCAATTAAAAAATGGGGTACCGAACTGAACAGAGCATTCTCAACAGAAGAATTTCAAATGGTCAAAAGATACTTAAGGACATGTTCAACTTCCTCAAAACAACCCTGAGATATCATCTTACACCTGTCAGAGTGGCTAAAATCAAAAACACCAATGATAACCTATGCTGGAGAGGATGTGGAGTAAGAGGAACACTCATCCATTGCTGGTGGAAATGAAAACTTGTGCAACCACTTTGGAAATCAGTGTGGCGGTTTCCAGAGAAAACTGGGAGTCAACCTACCTCAGGATCCAGCAATACCACTCTTGGGAATATACCCAAGAGATGCCCAATCATACAACAAAAGCATTTGTTCAACTGTGTTCATAGCAGCATTATTTGTAATCGCCAGAACCTGGAAACAACCTAGATGCCCCTCAATGGAAGAATGGATAAAGAAAGTGTGGCACATCTACACACTGGAGTACTACTCAGCGGTAAAAAACAATGTCATCTTGAATTTTGCAGGCAAATGGATGGAAGTAGAAAACAATATCCTGAGTGAGATAACCCAGACCCAAAAGTACGAATATGGTATGTACTCTCTCATCAGTGGATTCTATCCATAAACAAAGGACATTGAGCCTATAGTTCGTGATCCTAGAGAAGCTAAGTAATAAGGTGAACCCAAAGAAAAACAGATATAGATCCTTCTGGAAATTGGAAGTGGATGGGATCACCAAGCAGGATGGGAGCATGGGGGTGGGGTGGAGTGGGAGCAGGGGGAGAGAGGGTAGAGGGGGAGGG